>CM048839.1:99716578-99977188 GCA_026545765.1 Plantago major
ACACACCGAGGGTGATTAAATAACGAACGAAAAACTCTACTTTAGAGTTAAACAAAACACAAAAGGAATTGAATAAACAACAAACAAACAACTCAATTTGAGCGATATAAACAAGACACTTTGGAGAAGGATGAACAACAAACGAATAACTCTACTTGAGAGTTAAACAACACACTAAAGGAGTGGGATAATGTCAAACTAAGAAGTCTATTCGAGATTTAAACAATGCACAAACGGAGTAAGTGTATAACAAATGAAGAACTCTACTTGAGTGTTAAACCTCACACATAATGAGTGGGTTAAACAACAAATGTAAAATTCTACACGAGAGTTAAACAACACAATAAAGGAGTGGGATAATTACAAATGGAGAAGACAATCTGAGATTTAAACAACACACCTGAGGGGTGATTAAATAACGAACGAAAAACTCTACTTTAGAGTTAAACAAAACACAAAAGGAATTGAATAAACAACAAACAAACAACTCAATTTGAGCGATATAAACAAGACACTTTGGAGAGGGATGAACAACAAACGAATAACTCTACTTGAGAGTTAAACAACACACTAAAGGAGTGGGATAATGTCAAACGAAGAAGTCTATTCGAGATTTAAACAATGCATAGAAGTTGTAAGAGTATAACAAACGAAGAACTCTACTTGAGTGTTAAACCACACACATAATGAGTGGGTTAAACAACAAATGTAAAATTCTACACGAGAGTTAAACAACACAATAAAGGAGTGGGATAATTACAAACGGAGAAGACAATCTAAGATTTAAACAACACACCTCAGGGGAGATAAAATAACGAACCAAAAACTCTACTTGAGAGTTAAACAAAACACTAAAGGAATTGAATAAACAAGAAACGAACAACTCTGTTTGAGCGATATAAACGAGACACTTTGGAGAGGATGAACAACAAACGAATGAATCTACTTGAGAGTTAAACAACACACTAAAGGAGTGGGATAATGTCAAACGAAGAAGTCTATTCGAGATTTAAACAATGTACAGAAGGAATAAGAGTATAACAAACGAATAACTCTACTTGAGTGTTAAACCACACACATAATGAGTGGGTTAAACAACAAATGTAAAATTCTACACGAGAGTTAAACAACACAATAAAGGAGTGGGATAATTACAAACGGAGAAGACAATCTGAGATTTAAACAACACACCTGAGGGGAGATAAAATAACGAACTAAAAACTCTACTTGAGAGTTAAACAAAACACAAAAGGAATTGAATAAACAACAAACCAACAACTCTATTTGAGCGATATAAACAAGACACTTTGGAGAGGGATGAACAACAAACGAATAACTCTACTTGAGAGTTAAACAACACACTAAAGGAGTGGGATAATGTCAAACGAAGAAGTCTATTGGAGATTTAAACAATGCAATGAGTAAGAGTATAACAAACGAAGAATTTACTTGAAAAACCAAACCACACATAATGAGTGGGTTAAACAACAAATGTAAAATTCTACACGAGAGTTAAACAACACAATAAAGGAGTGGGATAATTACAAACGGAGAAGACAATCTGAGATTTAAACAACACACCTGAGGGGTGATAAAATAACGAACGAAAAACTCTACTTGAGAGTTAAACAATACACAAAATGAGTGGGATAAACAACAAACGAACAAATTTTGAGAGATAAAAACAAGACACTTTGGAGAGGGATGAACAACAAACCAATAACTCTACTTGAGAGTTAAACAACTCACTAAAGGAGTGGCATAATGTCAAAAGAAGAAGTCTATTCGAGATTTAAAATGCAATGTATGAGTAAGAGTATAACAAACGAAGAACTTACTTGAGTGTTAAACCACACACATAATGAGGGATAAACAACAAATGTAAAATTCTACACGAGAGTTAAAACAACACAATAAAGGAGGGATAATTACAAACGAGAAGACAATTGAGATTTAAACAACACACCGAGGGGTGATAAATAATAACTAAAAAACTGTACTTGAGAGTTAAACAAAACACAAAAGGAATTGAATAAACAACAAACGAACAACTCTACTTGAGCGATATAAACAAGACACTTTGGAGAGGGATGAACAACAAACTAATGACTCTACTTGAGAGTTAAACACTCACTAAAGGAGTGGCATAATGTCAAACGAAGAAGTCCATTCGAGATTTAAACAATGCATGTATGAGTAAGAGTATAACAAACTAAGAACTTTACTGAAAGTGTTAAACCACACACATATGAGTGGATAAACAACAAATGTAAAATTCTACAGAGTTAAACAACACAATAAAGGAGTGGGATAATTACAAACGGAGAAGACAATTGAGATTTAAACAACACACTGAGGGGTGATAAAATAACTAACAAAAACTCTACTTGAGAGTTAAACAAAACACAAAAGGAATTGAATAAACAACAAACGAACAACTCTACTTGAGCGATATAAACAAGACACTTCGGGGAGGGATGAACAACAAACGAATAACTCTACTTGAGAGTTAAACAACACACTAAAGGAGTGGGATAATGTCAAACAAGAAGTCTATTCAGATTTAAACAATGCATGTATGAGTAAGTGTATAACAAATGAAGAACTTTACTTGAGTGTTAAACCACACACATAATGAGTGGGTTAAACAACAAATGTAAAATTCTACACGAGAGTTAAACAACACAATAAAGGAGTGGGATAATTACAAACGGAGAAGACAATCTGAGATTTAAACAACACACCTGAGGGGTGATTAAATAACGAACGAAAAACTCTACTTTAGAGTTAAACATCACACAAAAAGAATTGAATAAACAACAACAACTCTATTTGAGCGATATAAACAAGACACTTTGGAGAGGGATAAACAACAAACGAATAACTCTACTTGAGAGTTAAACAACACACTAAAGGGGTGGGATAATGTCAAACGAAGAAGTCTTTTCGAGATTTAAACAATGCATGTAAGGAGTAAGAGTATAACAAACGAAGAACTTTACTTGAAAGTTAAACCACACACATAATGAGTTAATAAACAACAAATGTAAAATTCTACACGAAACAAACAACAATAAAGGAGTGGGCTAATTACAAACGGAGAAGACAATCTGAGATTTAAACAACACACCTAAGGGGAGATAAAATAACGAACTAAAAACTCTACTTGAGAGTTAAACAAAACACAAAAGGAATTGAATAAACAAGAAACGAACAACTCTATTTAAGGGATATAAACAAGACACTTTGGAGAGGGATGAACAACTAACGAATGAATCTACTTGAGAGTTAAACAACACACTAAAGGAGTGGGATAATGTCAAACGAAGAAGTCTATTCGAGATTTAAACAATGCATGTAAGGAGTAAGAGTATAACAAACGAAGAACTTTACTGAGTGTTAAACCACACACAATGAGTGGTTAAACAACAAATGTAAAATTCTACGAGAGTTAAACAACACAATAAAGGAGTGGATAATTACAAACGGAGAAGACAATTGAGATTTAAACAACACACCGAGGGGTGATAAAATAACGAACGAAAAACTCTACTTGAGAGTTAAACAAAACACAAAAGAAATTGAATAAACAACAAACGAACAACTCTATTTCAGCGATAAAAACAAGACACTTTGGAGAGGGATGAACAACAAACGAATAACTCTACTTGAGAGTTAAACAACACACTAAAGGAGTGGGATAGTGTCAAACGAAGAAGTCTATTCGAGATTTAAACAATGCATGTATGAGTAAGAGTATAACAAACGAAGAACTTACTGAGAGTTAAACCACACATAATGAGGGGTTAAACAACAAATGTAAAATTCACACGAGAGTTAAACAACACAATAAAGGAGTGATAATTACAAACGGAGAAGACAATTGAGATTTAAACAACACACCGAGGGGTGATAAAATAACGAACCAAAAACTCTACTTGAGAGTTAAACAAAACACTAAAGGAATTGAATAAACAAGAAACGAACAACTCTATTTGAGCAATATAAACAAGACACTTTGGAGATGGATGAACAACAAACGAATAACTCTACTTGAGAGTTAAACAACACACTAAAGGAGTGGGATAGTGTCAAACGAAGAAGTCTATTCGAGATTTAAACAATGCATGTATGAGTAAGAGTATAACAAACTAAGAACTTACTGAAAGTGTTAAACCACACACATAATGAGTGGGATAAACAACAAATGTAAAATTCTACACGAGAGTTAAACAACACAATAAAGGAGTGATAATTACAAACGGAGAAGACAATTGAGATTTAAACAACACACTGAGGTGATAAAATAACGAACTAAAAACTGTACTTGAGAGTTAAACAAAACACAAAAGGAATTTAATAATCAAGAAACGAACAACTCTGTTTGAGCGATATAAAAAAGACACATTGGAGAGGGATGAACAACAAACGAATAACTCTACTTGAGAGTTAAACAACACACTAAAGGAGTGGGATAATGTCAAACGAAGAAGTCTATTCGAGATTTAAACAATGCATGTATGAGTAAGAGTATAACAAACGAAGAACTTACTGAAAGTTAAACCACACACATAATGAGGGGATAAACAACAAATGTAAAATTCTACACGAGTTAAACAACACAATAAAGGAGTGGTATAATTACAAACGAGAAGACAATCTGAGATTTAAACAACACACCTGAGGGGTGATAAAATAACGAACTAAAAACTCTACTCGGGAGTTAAACTTGACACAAAAGGAATTCAATAAACAACAACCGAACAACTTTATTTGATTGATATAAAAAAGACACATTGGAGAGGGATGAACAACAAACGAATAACTCTACTTGAGAGTTAAACAACATACTAAAGTAGTGGGATAATGTCAAACGAAGAAGTCTATTCGAGATTTAAACAATGCACATAAGCATTAAGAGTATAACAAACGAAGAACTCTACTTGAGAGTTAAACCACACACATAATGAGGGATAAACAACAAATGTAAAATTTACAGAGAGTTAAACAACACAATAAAGGAGTGGGATAATTACAAACGGAGAAGACAATTGAGATTTAAACAACACACTGAGGGGTGATAAAATAACAACTAAAAAACTCTACTTGAGAGTTAAACAAAACACAAAAGGAATTGAATAAACAACAAACTAACAACTCTATTTGAGCGATATAAACAAGACACTTGGAGAGGGATGAACAACAAACGAATAACTCTACTTGAGAGTTAAACAACACACTAAAGGAGTGGGATAATGTCAAACGAAGAAGTCTATTAGAGATCTAAACAATGCATGTAAGAGTAAGAGTATAACAAACTAAGAATTTACTGAGAGTTAAACCACACATAATGAGTGGATAAACAACAAATGTAAAATATTTTCAGAGAGTTAAACAACACAATAATGGAGTGGGATAATTACAAACGGAGAAGACAATCTGAGATTTAAACAACACACCTGAGGGGTGATAAAATAACGAACGAAAACTCTACTTGAGAGTTAAACAAAACACAAAAGGAATTGAATAAACAACAAACGAACAACTCTATTTGAGCGATATAAACAACACACTTTGGAGAGGGATGAACAACAAAAGAATAACTCTACTTGAGAGTTAAACAACACACTAAAGAAGTGGGATAATGTCCAACGAAGAAGCCTATTCGAGATTTAAACAATGCATGTAGGAGTAAGAGTATAACAAACGAAGAACTCTACTTGAGAGTTAAACCGCACACATAAGGAGTGGGATAAACAACAAATGTAAAATTCTACACGAGAGTTAAACAACACAATAAAGGAGTGGTATGATTACAAACGGAGAAGACAATCTGAGATATAAACAACACACCTGTGGGGTGATAAAATAACGAACGAAAAACTCTACTTGGGAGTTAAACAAAACACAAAAGGAATTGAATAAACAATAAACAAACAACTCTATTTGAGCGATATAAACAAGACACTTTGGAGAGGGATGAACAACAAACAAATAACTCTACTTGAGAGTTAAACAACACACTAAAGGAGTGGGATAATGTCTAACGAAGAAGTCTATTCGAGATTTAAACAATGCATGTAAGTAAGAGTATAACAAACGTAAGAACTTACTTGAGTGTTAAACCACACATAATGAGTGGATAAACAACAAATGTAAAATTTACACGAGAGTTAAACAACACAATAAAGGAGGGATAATTACAAACGGAGAAGACAATTGAGATTTAAACAACACACCGAGGGTTGATAAAATAACTAACTAATAACTCTACTTGAGAGTTAAACAAAACACAAAAGGAATTGAATAAACAATAAACAAACAACTCTATTTGAGCGATATAAACAAGACACTTTGGAGAGGGATGAACAACGAACGAATAACTCTACTTGAGAGTTAAACAACACACTAAAGGAGTGTGATAATGTCGAAATAAGAAGTCTATTCGAGATTTAAACAATGCACATAAGGAGTAAGAGTATAACAAACGAAGAACTCTACCTGAGTGTTAACCACACACATAATGAGTGGGTTAAATAACAAATATAAAATTTACACGAGAGTTAAACAACAACACAATAACGGAGTCGGATAATTACTAACGGAGAAGAAAGCTGTGATTTAAACAACACACCTGAGGGGTGATAAAATAACGAACGAAAAACTCTACTTGAAAGTTAAACAAAACACAAAAGGAAATGAATAAACAACAAACGAACAACTCTATTTGAGCGATATAAACAAGACACTTTGGAGAGGGATGAACAACGAAACTAATAATTTACTTGAGAGTTAAACAACACACACAAAGGAGTGGGATAATTACAAACGAGAAGACAATTCGAGATTTAAAACAACACACCGAGGGGTGATAAAATAACTAACTAAAAACTCTACTTGAGAGTTAAACAAAACAAAAGGAATTGAATAAACAAAAAACCAACAACTCTATTTGAGCGATATAAACAAGACACTTTGGAGAGGGATGAACAACGAACGAATAACTCTACTTGAGAGTTAAACAACATACTAAAGGAGGGGATAATGTCAAACCAAGAAGTCTATTCGAGATTTAAACAATGCATGTAAGGAGTAAGAGTATAACAAACTAAGAACTTACTTGAGAGTTAAACCACACACATAATGAGTGGTTAAACAACAAATGTAAAATTCTACAGAGTTAAACAACACAATAAAGGAGTGGGATAATTACAAACGGAGAAGACAATTGAGATTTAAACAACACACTGAGGGGTGATAAAATAACGAACTAAAAACTCTACTTGAGAGTTAAACAAAACACAAAAGGAGTTGAATAAACAACAAACCAACAACTCTACTTGAGCGATAAACAAGACACTTTGGAGAGGGATGAACAACAAACTAATAATTTACTTGAGAGTTAAACAACACACTAAAGGAGGGGATAATGTCAAACTAAGAAGTCTATTCGAGATTTAAACAATGCATGTAGTAAGAGTATAACAAACGAAGAATTTACTTGAGTGTTAAACGCACACACATTGTGTAGGATAAACAAGAAATGTAAAATTCTACACGAGAGTTAAACAACACAATAAATGAATGGTATAATTACAAACGGAGAAGACAATCTGAGATTTAAACAACACACCTGAGGGGTGGTAAAACAACGCACGAAAAACTCTACTTGAGAGTTAAACAAAACACAAAACGAATTGAATAAACAACAAACTAACAACTCTATTTGAGCGATATAAACAAGACACTTTGGAGAGGGATGAACAACAAACGAATAACTCTACTTGAGAGTTAAACAACACACTAAAGGAGTGGGATAATGTCAAACTAAGAAGTCTATTCGAGATTTAAACAATGCATGTATGAGTAAGAGTATAACAAACGAAGAACTTTACTGAGTGTTAAACCACACACATAATGAGTGGGTTAAACAACAAATGTAAAATTCTACACAGAGTTAAAACAACACAATAAAGGAGTGGGATAATTACAAACGGAGAAGACAATCTGAGATTTAAACAACACACTAAAGGAGTGGGATAAACAACAAACGAATAACTCTACTTGAGAGTTAAACAACACACTAAAGGAATTGAATAAACAACAAACGAACAACTCTATTTGAGCGATATAAACAAGACACTTTGGAGAGGGATGAACAACAAACGAATAACTCTACTTGAGAGTTAAACAACACACTAAAGGAGTGGGATAATGTCAAACGAAGAAGTCTATTCGAGATTTAAACAATGCATGTATGAGTAAGAGTATAACAAACTAAGAACTTACTGAGTGTTAAACCACACACATAATGAGTGGGATAAACAACAAATGTAAAATTTACACGAGAGTTAAACAACACAATAAAGGAGTGGGATAATTACAAACGGAGAAGACAATTGAGATTTAAACAACACACCGAGGGGTGATAAAATAACTAACCTAAAACTCTACTTGAGAGTTAAACAAAACACAAAAGGAATTGAATAAACAACAAACTAACAACTCTATTTGAGCGATATAAACAAGACACTTTGGAGAGGGATGAACAACAAACGAATAACTCTACTTGAGAGTTAAACAACACACTAAAGGAGTGGGATAATGTCAAACCAAGAAGTCTATTCGAGATTTAAACAATGCATGTATGAGTAAGAGTATAACAAACTAAGAATTTACTTGAGAGTTAAACCACACACATAATGAGTGGATAAACAATCTACACGAGAGTTAAACAACACAATAAAGGAGGGATAATTACAAACGAGAAGACAATTGAGATTTAAACAACACACTGAGGGGTGATAAAATAACAATAAAAAACTCTACTTGAGAGTTAAACAAAACACAAAAGGAATTGAATAAACAACAAACTAACAACTCTATTTGAGCGATATAAACAAGACACTTTGGAGAGGGATGAACAACAAACGAATAACTCTACTTGAGAGTTAAACAACACACTAAAGGAGGGGATAATGTCAAACTAAGAAGTCTATTCGAGATTTAAACAATGCATGTATGAGTAAGAGTATAACAAACTAAGAACTTTACTTGAGTTAAACCACACACAATGAGAGGGATTAACAACAAAAGAATAATTCTACAAGAGACTTAAACAACACACTAAAGGAGTGGGATAATTACAAACGGAGAAGACAATCTGAGATTTAAACAACACACTGAGGGTGATAAAATAACTAACTAAAAACTCTACTTGAGAGTTAAACAAAACACAAAAGAAATTGAATAAACAACAAACTAACAAGTCTATTTGAGCGATATAAACAAGACACTTTGGAGATGGATGAACAAAAAACGAATAACTCTACTTGAGAGTTAAACAACACACTAATGGAGGGGATAATGTCAAACCAAGAAGTCTATTCGAGATTTAAACAATGCATAAGGAGTAAGAGTATAACAAACTAAGAACTTTACTTGAGTTAAACACACACATAATGAGTGGATAAACAACAAATGTAAAATTCACACGAGAGTTAAACAACACAATAAAGGAGTGTGATAATTACAAACGGAGAAGACAATTGAGATTTAAACAACACACTGAGGGGTGATAAAATAACGAACTAAAACTCCACTTGAGAGTTAAACAAAACACAAAAGGAATTGAATAAACAACAAACTAACAACTCTATTTGAGCGATAAACAAGACACTTTGGAGAGGGATGAAGAACAAACAAATAACTCTACTTGAGAGTTAAACAACACACTAAAGGGGTGGGATAATGTCAAACAAGAAGTCTATTCGAGATTTAAACAATGCATGTATGAGTAAGAGTATAACAAACTAAGAATTTACTTGAGTGTTAAACCACACACATAAGTGGATAAACAACAAATGTAAAATTCTACACGAGAGTTAAACAACACAATAAAGGAGGGATAATTACAAACGGAGAAGACAATTGAGATTTAAACAACACACTGAGGGGTGATAAAATAACAACGAAAAACTCTACTTGAGAGTTAAACAAAACACAAAAGGAATTGAATAAACAACAAACCAACAACTCTATTTGAGCGATATAAACAAGACACTTTGGAGAGGGATGAACAACAAACGAATAACTCTACTTGAGAGTTAAACAACACACTAAAGGAGTGGGATAATGTCAAACGAAGAAGTTTATTCGAGATTTAAACAATGCATGTAAGAGTATAACAAACGAAGAACTTACTTGAGTGTTAAACCACACACATAAGGGTTAAACAACAAATGTAAAATTCTACGAGAGTTAAACAACACAATAAACGAGTGGGATGATTACAAACGGAGAAGACAATTGAGATTTAAACAACACACTGAGGGGTGATAAAATAACTAAAAAACTCTACTTTAGAGTTAAACAAAACACAAAAGGAATTGAATAAACAACAAACAAACAATTTTGAGCGATATAAACAAGACACTTTGGAGAGGGATGAACAACAAACTAATAACTCTACTTGAGAGTTAAACAACACACTAAAGGAGTGGGATAATGTCAAACTAAGAAGTCTATTCGAGATTTAAACAATGCATGTAAGAGTATAACAAACGAAGAACTCTACTTGAGTATTAAACCACACACATAATGAGTGGGTTAAACAACAAATGTAAAATTCTACACGAGAGTTAAACAACACAATAAAGGAGTGGGATAATTACAAACAGAGAAGACAATCTGAGATTTAAACAACACACCTGAGGGGTGATAAATAATAACTAAAAAACTCTACTTGAGAGTTAAACATAACACATAAGGAATTGAATAAACAACTAACTAACAACTCTATTTGAGCGATTCAAACAATACTCTTTGGAGAGGGAGTAACAACAAACAAATAACTCTACTTGAGAGTTAAACAACACACTAAAGGAGTGGATAATGTCAAACCAAGAAGTCTATTCGAGATTTAAACAATGCATGTATGAGTAAGAGTATAACAAACTAAGAACTTTACTTGAGTGTTAAAACCACACATAATGAGGGTTAAACAACAATTGTAATATTTTACACGAGAGTTAAACAACACAATAAAGTAGTGGGATAATTACAAACGGAGAAGACAATCTGAGATTTAAACAACACACCTGAGGGGAGATAAAATAACGAACTAAAAACTCTACTTGAGAGTTAAACAAAACACAAAAGGAATTGAATAAACAACAAACGAACAGCTCTATTTGAGCGATATAAACAAGACACTTTGGAGAGGGATGAACAACAAAACTAATAACTCTACTTGAGAGTTAAACAACACACTAAAGGAGTGGGATAATGTCAAACTAAGAAGTCTATTCGAGATTTAAACAATGCATGTAAGGAGTAAGAGTATAACAAACGTAAGAACTTTACTGAGTGTTAAACCACACACATAATGAGTGGGTTAAACAACAAATGTAAAATTTACACGAGTTAAACAATAAAATAAAGGAGTGGGATAATTACAAACGGAGAAGACAATCTGAGATTTAAACAACACACCTGAGGGGAGATAAAATAACGAACTAAAAACTCTACTTGAGAGTTAAACAAAACACAAAAGGAATTGAATAAACAACAAACGAACAACTCTATTTGAGCGATATAAACAAGACACTTTGGAGAGGGATGAACAACAAACGAATAACTCTACTTGAGAGTTAAACAACTCACTAAAGGAGTGGCATAGTGTCAAACAAAGAAGTCTATTAGAGATTTAAACAATGCATGTATGAGTAAGAGTATAACAAACGTAAGAACTTACTGAGTGTTAAACCACACACATAATGAGGGTTAAACAACAAATGTAAAATTTACACAGAGTTAAAACAACACAATAAAGGAGTGGATAATTACAAACGGAGAAGACAATTGAGATTTAAACACACCCGAGGGGAGATAAAATAACGAACGAAAAACTCTACTTGAGAGTTAAACAAAACACAAAAGAAATTGAATAAACAACAAACTAACAGCTCTATTTGAGCGATATAAACAAGACACTTTGGAGAGGGATGAACAACAAACGAATAACTCTACTTGAGAGTTAAACAACACACTAAAGGAGTGGGATAATGTCAAACGAAGAAGTCTATTGGAGATTTAAACAATGCATGTATGAGTAAGAGTATAACAAACTAAGAACTTACTTGAGTTAAACCACACACATAATGAGTGGTTAAACAACAAATGTAAAATTTACACGAGTTAAACAACACAATAAAGGAGTGGGATAATTACAAACGGAGAAGACAATTGAGATTTAAACAACACACTGAGGGGTGATAAAATAACTAACTAAAAACTCTACTTGAGAGTTACACAAAACAAAAAAGGAATTGAATAAACAACAAACGAACAACTTTATTTGAGCGATATAAACAAGACACTTTGGAGAGGGATGAACAACAAACGAATAACTCTACTTGAGAGTTAAACAACACACTAAAGGAGTGGGATAATGTCAAACCAAGAAGTCTATTCGAGATTTAAACAATGCATGTAAGGAGTAAGAGTATAACAAACGAAGAATTTACTTGAGTGTTAAACCACACATAATGAGTGGGTTAAACAACAAATGTAAAATTCTACACGAGAGTTAAACAACACAATAAAGGAGTGGGATTATTACAAACGGAGAAGACAACTGAGATTTAAACAACACACCGAGGGGTGATAAAATAACTAAAAACTCTACTTGAGAGTTAAACAAAACAAAAAAGTTATTGAATAAACAAAAAACAAACAACTCTATTTGAGCGATAAACAAGACACTTTGGAGAGGGATGAACAACAAACTAATAACTCTACTTGAGAGTTAAAACAACACACTAAAGGAGTGGGATAATGTCAAACTAAGAAGTCTATTCGAGATTTAAACAATGCATGAGTAAGAGTATAACAAACTAAGAACTTACTTGAGTGTTAAACCACACATAATGAGTGGGTTAAACAACAAATGTAAAATTTACACGAGAGTTAAACAACACAATAAAGGAGTGGATAATTACAAACGGAGAAGACAATTGAGATTTAAACAACACACCGAGGGTGATAAAATAACTAAAAAACTCTACTTGAGAGTTAAACAAAACACAAAAGGAATTGAATAAACAACAAACGAACAACTCTATTTGAGATATAAACAACACACTTTGGAGAGGGATGAACAAAAAACGAATAATTATACTTGAGAGTTAAACAACACACTAAAGGAGTGGGATAATGTCAAACGAAGATGTCTATTCGAGATTTAAACAATGCATGTAAGAGTAAGAGTATAACAAACTAAGAACTTACTGAGTGTTAAACCACACACATAATGAGTGGATAAACAACAAATGTAAAATTCTACGAGAGTTAAACAACACAATAAAGGAGGGGATAATTACAAACGGAGAAGACAATCTGAGATTTAAACAACACACGTGAGGGGAGATAACATAACGAACTAAAAACTCTACTTGAGAGTTAAACAAAACACAAAAGGAATTTAATAAACAACAAACCAACAACTTTATTTGAGGATATAACAAGACACTTTGGAGAGGGATGAACAACAAACAAATAACTCTACTTGAGAGTTAAACAACACACTAAAGGAGTTGGATAATGTCAAACCAAGAAGTCTATTCGAGATTTAAACAATGCATAAGGAGTAAGAGTATAACAAACGAAGAATTTACTTGAGTGTTAAACCACACATAATGAGTGGGTTAAACAACAAATGTAAAATTTACACGAGAGTTAAACAACACAATAAAGTAGTGGGATAATTACAAACGGAGAAGACAATCTGAGATTTAAAGAACACACCTGACGGGAGATAAAAGAACGAACTAAAAACTCTACTTGAGAGTTAAACAAAACACTAAATGAATTGAATAAACAAGAAACGAACAACTCTATTTGAGCGATATAAACAAGACACTTTGGAGATGGATGAACAACAAACGAATAACTCTACTTGAGAGTTAAACAACACACTAAAGGAGTGGGATAATGTCAAACGAAGAAGTCTATTCGAGATTTAAACAATGCATGTAAGGAGTAAGAGTATAACAAACTAAGAACTTACTACTGAGTGTTAAACCACACACATAATGAGTGGGTTAAACAACAAATGTAAAATTCAACACGAGAGTTAAACAACACAATAAAGGAGAGGGATAATTACAAACGGAGAAGGCAATCTGAGATTTAAACAACACACCCGAGGGGAGATAAAATAACGAACGAAAAACTCTACTTGAGAGTTAAACAAAACACAAAAGAAATTGAATAAACAACAAACTAACAGCTCTATTTGAGCGATATAAACAAGACACTTTGGAGAGGGATGAACAACAAACGAATAACTCTGTTTGAGAGTTAAACAACACACTAAAGGAGTGTGATAATGTCAAACGAAGAAGTCTATTGGAGATTTAAACAATGCATGTATGAGTAAGAGTATAACAAACGAAGAACTCTTCTTGAGTGTTAAACCACACACATGAGTGGGTTAAACAACAAATGTAAAATTCTACACGAGAGTTAAACAACACAATAAAGGAGTGTGATAATTACAAACGGAGAAGACAATCTGAGATTTAAACAACACACCTAAGGGGAGATAAAATAACGAACTAAAAACTCTACTTGAGAGTTAAACAAAACACAAAAGGAATTGAATAAACAAGAAACGAACAACTCTATTTGAGCGATATAAACAAGACACTTTGGAGAGGGATGAACAACAAACGAATAACTCTACTTGAGAGTTAAACAACACACTAAAGGAGTGGGATAATGTCAAACGAAGAAGTCTATTCGAGATTTAAACAATGCATGTATGAGTAGTAAGAGTATAACAAACTAAGAACTTACTTGAAAGTTAAACCACACATAATGAGTGGGTTAAACAACAAATGTAAAATTCTACACGAGTTAAACAACACAATAAAGGAGTGGGATAATTACAAACGGAGAAGACAATTGAGATTTAAACAACACACCGAGGGGTGATAAAATAACTAAAAAACTCTACTTGAGAGTTAAACAAAACACAAAAGGAATTGAATAAACAACAAAACTAACAACTATTTGAGCGATATAAACAAGACACTTTGGAGAGGGATGAACAACAAACGAATAACTCTACTTGAGAGTTAAACAACACACTAAAGGAGTGGGATAATGTCAAACGAAGAAGTCTATTGGAGATTTAAACAATGCACAGAAGGAGTAAGAGTATAACAAACGAAGAACTTTACTTGAGTTAAAACCACACATAATGAGTGGGTTAAACAACAAATGTAAAATTCTACACGAGAGTTAAACAACACAATAAAGGAGTGGGATAATTACAAACGGAGAAGACAATCTGAGATTTAAACAACACACCTAAGGGGAGATAAAATAACGAACTAAAAACTCTACTTGAGAGTTAAACAAAACACAAAAGGAATTTAATAATCAAGAAACGAACAACTCTATTTGAGCGATATAAACGAGACACTTTGGAGAGGGATGAACAACAAACGAATAACTCTACTTGAGAGTTAAACAACACACAAAAGGAGGGGATAATGTCAAACCAAGAAGTCTATTCGAGATTTAAACAATGCATGTATGAGTAAGAGTATAACAAACGTAAGAATTTACTTGAGTGTTAAACCACACACATAATGAGTGGATAAACAACAAATGTAAAATTCTACAGAGTTAAACAACACAATAAAGGAGTGGGATAATAAAAAACGGAGAAGGCAATTGAGATTTAAACAACACACCGAGGGGTGATAAAATAACGAAAAACTCTACTTGAGAGTTAAACAAAACACAAAAGGAATTGAATAAACAACAAACGAACAGCTCTATTTGAGCGATATAAACAAGACACTTTGGAGAGGGATGAACAACAAACGAATAACTCTACTTGAGAGTTAAACAACACACTAAAGGAGTGGGATAATGTCAAACGAAGAAGTCTATTCGAGATTTAAACAATGCATGTATGAGTAAGAGTATAACAAACGAATAACTCTACTTGAGTGTTAAACCACACACATAATGAGTGGGTTAAACAACAAATGTAAAATTCAACACGAGAGTTAAACAACACAATAAAGGAGTGGGATAATTACAAACGGAGAAGACAATCTGAGATTTAAAGAACACACCTGACGGGAGATAAAAGAACGAACTAAAAACTCTACTTGAGAGTTAAACAAAACACAAAAGGAATTGAATAAACAAGAAACGAACAACTCTATTTGAGCGATATAAACAAGACACTTTGGAGAGGGATGAACAACAAACGAATAACTCTACTTGAGAGTTAAACAACACACTAAAGGAGTGGGATAATGTCAAACGAAGAAGTCTATTCGAGATTTAAACAATGCACAGAAGTTGTAAGAGTATAACAAACGAAGAACTCTATTTGAGTGTTAAACCACACACATAATGAGTGGGTTAAACAACAAATGTAAAATTCAACACGAGAGTTAAACAACACAATAAAGGAGAGGGATAATTACAAACGGAGAAGGCAATCTGAGATTTAAACAACACACCTGAGGGGAGATAAAATAACGAACGAAAAACTCTACTTGAGAGTTAAACAAAACACAAAAGAAATTGAATAAACAACAAACGAACAGCTCTATTTGAGCGATATAAACAAGACACTTTGGAGAGGGATGAACAACAAACGAATAACTCTACTTGAGAGTTAAACAACACACTAAAGGAGTGGGATAATGTCAAACGAAGAAGTCTATTGGAGATTTAAACAATGCACAGAAGGAGTAAGAGTATAACAAACGAAGAACTCTACTTGAGTGTTAAACCACACACATAATGAGTAGGTTAAACAACAAATGTAAAATTCTACACGAGAGTTAAACAACACAATAAAGGAGTGGGATAATTACAAACGGAGAAGACAATCTGAGATTTAAACAACACACCTTGGGGTAGTTATAACAACTAACTAAAAACTCTACTTGAGAGTTAAACAAAACACAAAAGGAATTGAATAAACAACAAACGAACAACTCTATTTGAGCGATATAAACAAGACACTTTGGAGAGGGATGAACAACAAACGAATAACTCTACTTGAGAGTTAAACAACACACTAAAGGAGTGGGATAATGTCAAACGAAGAAGTCTATTCGAGATTTAAACAATGCATGTATGAGTAAGAGTATAACAAACGAAGAACTTTACTTGAGTGTTAAACCACACACATAATGAGTAGGTTAAACAACAAATGTAAAATTCTACACGGGAGTTAAACAACACAATAAAGGAGTGGGGTAATTACAAACGGAGAAGACAATCTGAGATTTAAACAACACACCTGAGGGGAGATAAAATAACGAACTAAAAACTCTACTTGAGAGTTAAACAAAACACAAAAGGATTTGAATAAACAACAAACCAACAACTCTATTTGAGCGATATAAACAAGACACTTTGGAGAGGGATGAACAACAAACAAATAACTCTACTTGAGAGTTAAACAACACACTAAAGGAGTGTGATAATGTCAAACTAAGAAGTCTATTCGAGATTTAAACAATGCATGTATGAGTAAGAGTATAACAAACGAAGAACTTACTTGAGTGTTAAACCTCACACATAATGAGTGGGTTAAACAACAAATGTAAAATTCTACACGAGAGTTAAACAACACAATAAAGGAGTGGATAATTACAAACGGAGAAGACAATTGAGATTTAAACAACACACTGAGGGGTTATTAAATAACTTACTAAAAACTCTACTTGAGAGTTAAACAAAACACAAAAGGAATTGAATAAACAACAAACGAACAACTCTATTTGAGCGATATAAACAAGACACTTTGGAGAGGGATGAACAACAAACGAATAACTCTACTTGAGAGTTAAACAACACACTAAAGGAGTGGGATAATGTCGAAACAAGAAGTCAATTAGAGATTTAAACAATGCACAGAAGGAATAAGAGTATAACAAACGAAGAACTTTACTTCAGTGTCAAACCACACACATATGGAGTGGGATAAACAACAAATGTAAAATTCTACACGAGAGTTAAACAACACAATAAAGGAGTGGGATAATTACAAACGGAGAAGACAATTTGAGATTTAAACAACACACCTGAGGGGTGATAAAATAACTCTACTTGAGAGTTAAACAAAACACAAAAGGAGTTGAATAAACAACAAACCAACAAATTTTGAGCGATATAAAAGACAAGACACTTTTGATAGGTATGAACATCAAACTAATAACTCTTCTTGAGAGTTAAACAACACACTAAAGGAGTGGGATAATGTCAAACGAAGAAGTCTATTCGAGATTTAAACAATGCACAGAAGGAGTAAGAGTATAACAAACGAAGAACTCTATTTGAGTGTTAAACCACACACATAATGAGTGGGTTAAACAACAAATGTAAAATTCTACACGAGAGTTAAACAACACAATAAAGGAGTGTGATAATTACAAACGGAGAAGACAATCTGAGATTTAAACAACACACCTGAGGGGAGATAAAATAACGAACGAAAAACTCTACTTGAGAGTTAAACAAAACACAAAAGAAATTGAATAAACAACAAACGAACATCTCTATTTGAGCGATATAAACAAGACACTTTGGAGAGGGATGAACAACAAACGAATAACTCTACTTGAAAGTTAAACAACACACTAAAGGAGTGGGATAATGTCAAACGAAGAAGTCTATTGGAGATTTAAACAATGCACACAAGGAGTAAGAGTATAACAAACGAAGAACTTTACTTGAGTGTTAAACCACACACATAATGAGTAGGTTAAACAACAAATGTAAAATTCTACACGAGAGTTAAACAACACAATAAAGGAGTGGGATAATTACAAACGGAGAAGACAATCTGAGATTTAAACAACACACCTAAGGGGAGATAAAATAACGAACTAAAAACTGTACTTGAGAGTTAAACAAAACACAAAAGGAATTTAATAATCAAGAAATGAACTACTCTATTTGAGCGATATAAACGAGACACTTTGTAGAGGGATGAACAACAAACGAATAACTCTACTTGAGAGTTAAACAACACACTAAAGGAGTGGGATAATGTCAAACGAAGAAGTCTATTCGAGATTTAAACAATGCATGTAAGGAGTAAGAGTATAACAAACTAAGAATTCTACTTGAGTGTTAAAACCACACACATAATGAGTGGGTTAAAACAACAAATGTAAAATTTACACGAGAAAAACAACACAATAAAGGAGTGGGATAATTACAAACGGAGAAGACAATCTGAGATTTAAACAACACACCTGAGGGGAGATAAAATAACGAACGAAAAACTCTACTTGAGAGTTAAACAAAACACAAAAGGAATTGAATAAACAACAAACGAACAACTCTATTTGAGCGATATAAACAAGACACTTTGGAGAGGGATGAACAACAAACGAAAAACTCTACGTGAGAGTTAAACAACACACTAAAGGAGTGGGGTAATGTCAAATGAAGAAGTCTATTTGAGATTTAAACAATGCACAGAAGTTGTAAGAGTATAACAAACGAAGAAGTCTGTTTGAGTGTTAAACCACACACATAATGAGTGGTTAAACAACAAATGTAAAATTCAACACGAGAGTTAAACAACACAATAAAGGAGACGGATAATTACAAACGGAGCAGGCAATCTGAGATTTAAACAACACACCTGAGGGGAGATAAAATAACGAACGAAAAACTCTACTTGAGAGTTAAACAAAACACAAAAGGAATTGAATAAACAACAAACGAACAACTCTATTTGAGCGATATAAACAAGACACTTTGGAGAGGGATGAACAACAAACGAATAACTCTACTTGAGAGTTAAACAACACACTAAAGGAGTGGGATAATGTCAAACGAAGAAGTCTATTCGAGATTTAAACAATGCACAGAAGGAGTAAGAGTATAACAAACGAAGAACTCTATTTGAGTGTTAAACCACACACATAATGAGTGGGTTAAACAACAAATGTAAAATTCAACACGAGAGTTAAACAACACAATAAAGGAGTGGGATAATTACAACCGGAGAAGGCAATCTGAGATTTAAACAACACACCTGAGGGGAGATAAAATAACGAACGAAAAACCCTACTTGAGAGTTAAACAAAACACAAAAGGAATTGAATAAACAACAAACGAACAGCTCTATTTGAGCGATATAAACAAGACACTTTGGAGAGGGATGAACAACAAACGAATAACTCTACTTGAGAGTTAAACAACACACTAAAGGAGTGGGATAATGTCAAACGAAGAAGTCTATTCGAGATTTAAACAATGCACAGAAGGAGTAAGAGTATAACAAACGAAGAACTTTACTTGAGTGTTAAACCACACACATAATGAGTAGGTTAAACAACAAATGTAAAATTCTACACGAGAGTTAAACAACACAATAAAGGAGTGGGATAATTACAAACGGAGAAGACAATCTGAGATTTAAACAACACACCTGAGGGGAGATAAAATAACGAACGAAAAACCCTACTTGAGAGTTAAACAAAACACAAAAGGAATTGAATAAACAACAAACGAACAGCTCTATTTGAGCGATATAAACAAGACACTTTGGAGAGGGATGAACAACAAACGAATAACTCTACTTGAGAGTTAAACAACACACTAAAGGAGTGGGATAATGTCAAACGAAGAAGTCTATTCGAGATTTAAACAATGTACGGAAGGAGTAAGAGTATAACAAACGAAGAACTCTACTTGAGTGTTAAACCACACACATAATGAATAGGTTAAACAACAAATGTAAAATTCTACACGAGAGTTAAACAACACAATAAAGGAGTGTGATAATTACAAACGGAGAAGACAATCTGAGATTTAAACAACACACCTAAGGGGAGATAAAATAACGAACTAAAAACTCTACTTGAGAGTTAAACAAAACACAAAAGGAATTTAATAATCAAGAAACGAACAACTCTATTTGAGCGATATAAACGAGACACTTTGGAGAGGGATGAACAACAAACGAATAACTCTACTTGAGAGTTAAACAACACACTAAAGGAGTGGGATAATGTCAAACGAAGAAGTCTATTCGAGATTAAAACAATGCATACAAGGAGTAAGAGTATAACAAACGAAGAACTTTACTTGAGTGTTAAACCACACACATAATGAGTAGGTTAAACAACAAATGTAAAATTCTACACGAGAGTTAAACAACACAATAAAGGAGAGGGATAATTACAAACGGAGAAGGCAATCTGAGATTTAAACAACACACCCGAGGGGAGATAAAATAACGAACGAAAAACTCTACTTGAGAGTTAAACAAAACACAAAAGGAATTGAATAAACAACAAACGAACAACTCTATTTGAGCGATATAAACAAGACACTTTGGAGAGGGATGAACAACAAACGAATAACTCTACTTGAGAGTTAAACAACACACTAAAGGAGTGGGATAATGTCAAACGAAGAAGTCTATTCGAGATTTAAACAATGCACAGAAGGAGTAAGAGTATAACAAACGAAGAACTCTACTTGAGTGTTAAACCACACACATAATGAGTGGGTTAAACAACAAATGTAAAATTCTACACGAGAGTTAAACAACACAATAAAGGAGTGGGATAATTACAAACGGAGAAGACAATCTGAGATTTAAACAACACACCTGAGGGGAGATAAAATAACGAACGAAAAACTCTACTTGAGAGTTAAACAAAACACAAAAGGAATTGAATAAACAACAAACGAACAACTCTATTTGAGCGATATAAACAAGACACTTTGGAGAGGGATGAACAACAAACGAATAACTCTACTTGAGAGTTAAACAACACACTAAAGGAGTGGGATAATGTCAAACGAAGAAGTCTATTCGAGATTTAAACAATGCACAGAAGTTGTAAGAGTATAACAAACGAAGAACTCTACTTGAGTGTTAAACCACACACATAATGAGTGGGTTAAACAACAAATGTAAAATTCTACACGAGAGTTAAACAACACAATAAAGGAGTGGGATAATTACAAACGGAGAAGACAATCTGAGATTTAAACAACACACCTGAGGGGAGATAAAATAACGAAAAATTCTACTTGAGAGTTAAACAAAACACAAAAGGAATTGAATAAACAACAAACGAACAACTCTATTTGAGCGATATAAACAAGACACTTTGGAGAGGGATGAACAACAAACGAATAACTCTACTTGAGAGTTAAACAACACACTAAAGGAGTGGGATAATGTCAAACGAAGAAGTCTATTCGAGATTTAAACAATGTACAGAAGGAGTAAGAGTATAACAAACGAATAACTCTACTTGAGTGTTAAACCACACACATAATGAGTGGGTTAAACAACAAATGTCAAATTCAACACGAGAGTTAAACAACACAATAAAGGAGTGGGATAATTACAAACGGAGAAGGCAATCTGAGATTTAAACAACACACCTGAGGGGAGATAAAATAACGAACGAAAAACTCTACTTGAGAGTTAAACAAAACACAAAAGAAATTGAATAAACAACAAACGAACAGCTCTATTTGAGCGATATAAACAAGACACTTTGGAGAGGGATGAACAACAAACGAATAACTCTACTTGAGAGTTAAACAACACACTAAAGGAGTGGGATAATGTCAAACGAAGAAGTCTATTCGAGATTTAAACAATGCACTGAAGGAGTAAGAGTATAACAAACGAATAACTCAACTTGAGTGTTAAACCACACACATAATGAGTGGGTTAAACAACAAATGTAAAATTCAACACGAGAGTTAAACAACACAATAAAGGAGACGGATAATTACAAACGGAGAAGGCAATCTGAGATTTAAACAACACACCTGAGGGGAGATAAAATAACGAACGAAAAACTCTACTTGAGAGTTAAACAAAACACAAAAGGAATTGAATAAACAACAAACGAACAACTCTATTTGAGCGATATAAACAAGACACTTTGGAGAGGGATGAACAACAAACGAATAACTCTACTTGAGAGTTAAACAACACACTAAAGGAGTGGGATAATGTCAAACGAAGAAGTCTATTCGAGATTTAAACAATGTACAGAAGGAGTAAGAGTATAACAAACGAAGAACTCTACTTGAGTGTTAAACCACACACATAATGAGTGGGTTAAACAACAAATGTAAAATTCTACACGAGAGTTATACAACACAATAAAGGAGTGGGATAATTACAAACGGAGAAGACAATTGAGATTTAAACAACACACCGAGGGGTGATAAAATAACTAAAAAACTCTACTTTAGTTTTAAAAAAAACGCAAAAGTAGTTTAATAAACAACAAACTAACAAATTTATTTGAGCGATATAAACAAGACACTTTGGAGAGGGATGAACAACAAACGAATAACTCTACTTGAGAGTTAAACAACACACTAAAGGAGTGGGATAATGTCAAACGAAGAAGTCTATTGGAGATTTAAACAATGCAGGTAAGGAGTAAGAGTATAAGAAACGAAGAACTTACTGAAAGTGTTAAACCACACACATAATGAGTGGGTTAAACAACAAATGTAAAATTCTACACGAGAGTTAAACAACACAATAAAGGAGTTGGATAATTACAAACGGAGAAGACAATCTGAGATTTAAACAGCACAACTCAGGGGAGATAAAATAACGAACGAAAAACTCTACTTGAGAGTTAAACAAAACACAAAAGAAATTGAATAAACAACAAACGAACATCTCTATTTGAGCGATATAAACAAGACACTTTGGAGAGGGATGAACAACAAACGAATAACTCTACTTGAAAGTTAAACAACACACTAAAGGAGTGGGATAATGTCAAACGAAGAAGTCTATTCGAGATTTAAACAATGCATGTATGAGTAAGAGTATAACAAACGAAGAACTCTACTTGAGTGTTAAACCACACACATAATGAGTAGGTTAAACAACAAATGTAAAATTCTACACGAGAGTTAAACAACACAATAAAGGAGTGGGATAATTACAAACGGAGAAGACAATCTGAGATTTAAACAACACACCTGAGGGGAGATAAAATAACGAACGAAAAACTCTACTTGAGAGTTAAACAAAACACAAAAGGAATTGAATAAACAACAAACGAACAACTCTATTTGAGCGATATAAACAAGACACTTTGGAGAGGGATGAACAACAAACGAATAACTCTACTTGAGAGTTAAACAACACACTAAAGGAGTGGGATAATGTCAAACGAAGAAGTCTATTCGAGATTTAAACAATGCACAGAAGGAGTAAGAGTATAACAAACGAAGAACTCTACTTGAGTGTTAAACCACACACGTAATGAGTAGGTTAAACAACAAATGTAAAATTCTACACGAGAGTTAAACAACACAATAAAGGAGTGGGATAATTACAAACGGAGAAGTCTATTCGAGATTTAAACAACACACTGAGGGGTGATAAAATAACGAAGAACTCTACTTGAGAGTTAAACAAAACACAAAAGGAATTGAATAAACAACAAACGAACAACTCTATTTGAGCGATATAAACAAGACACTTTGGAGAGGGATGAACAACGAACGAATAACTCTACTTGAGAGTTAAACAACACACTAAAGGAGTGTGATAATGTCGAAATAAGAAGTCTATTCGAGATTTAAACAATGCAGATAAGGAGTAAGAGTATAACAAACGAAGAACTCTACTTGAGTGTTAAACCACACACGTAATGAGTCGGATAAACAACAAATGTAAAATTCTACACGAGAGTTAAACAACACAATAAAGGAGTGGGATAATTACAAACGGAGAAGACAATTGAGATTTAAACAACACACTGAGGGGTGATAAAATAACTAACTAAAAACTCTATTAGAGAGTTAAACAAAACACAAAAGCAATTGAATAAACAATACCCAAACAACTCTATTTGAGCGATATAAACAAGACACTTTGGAGAGGGATGAACAACAAACGAATAACTCTACTTGAGAGTTAAACAACACACTAAAGGAGTGGGATAATGTCAAACGAAGAAGTCTATTCGAGATTTAAACAATGCACAGAAGGAGTAAGAGTATAACAAACGAAGAACTCTATTTGAGTGTTAAACCACACACATAATGAGTAGGTTAAACAACAAATGTAAAATTCTACACGAGAGTTAAACAACACAATAAAGGAGTGGGATAATTACAAACGGAGAAGACAATCTGAGATTTAAACAACACACCTAAGGGGAGATAAAATAACGAACTAAAAACTGTACTTGAGAGTTAAACAAAACACAAAAGGAATTTAATAATCAAGAAATGAACTACTCTATTTGATATATACAGGACACTTTGGAGAGGGATGAACAACAAACGAATAACTCTACTTGTGAGTTAAACAACACACTAAAGGAGTGGGATAATGTCAAACGAAGAAGTCTATTCGAGATTTAAACAATGCACAGAAGGAGTAAGAGTATAACAAACGAATAACTCAACTTGAGTGTTAAACCACACACATAATGAGTGGGTTAAACAACAAATGTAAAATTCTACACGAGAGTTAAACAACACAATAAAGGAGTGTGATAATTACAAACGGAGAAGACAATCTGAGATTTAAACAACACACCTGAGGGGAGATAAAATAACGAATGAAAAACTCTACCAGAGAGTTAAACAAAACACAAAAGAAATTGAATAAACAACAAACGAACAGCTCTATTTGAGCGATATAAACAAGACACTTTGGAGAGGGATGAACAACAAACGAATAACTCTACTTGAGAGTTAAACAACACACTAAAGGAGTGGGATAATGTCAAACGAAGAAGTCTATTCGAGATTTAAACAATGCACTGAAGGAGTAAGAGTATAACAAACGAATAACTCAACTTGAGTGTTAAACCACACACATAATGAGTGGGTTAAACAACAAATGTAAAATTCTACACGAGAGTTAAACAACACAATAAAGGAGTGTGATAATTACAAACGGAGAAGACAATCTGAGATTTAAACAACACACCTGAGGGGAGATAAAATAACGAACGAAAAACTCTACCAGAGAGTTAAACAAAACACAAAAGAAATTGAATAAACAACAAACGAACAGCTCTATTTGAGCGATATAAACAAGACACTTTGGAGAGGGATGAACAACAAACGAATAACTCTACTTGAGAGTTAAACAACACACTAAAGGAGTGGGATAATGTCAAACGAAGAAGTCTATTGGAGATTTAAACAATGCATGTAAGGAGTAAGAGTATAACAAACGAAGAACTTACTTGAATGTTAAACCCACACATAAGGAGTGGGATAAACAACAAATGTAAAATTCTACACGAGAGTTAAACAACACAATAAAGGAGTGGGATAATTACAAACGGAGAAGACAATCTGAGATTTAAACAACACACCTGAGGGGAGATAAAATAACGAACGAAAAACTCTACTAGAGAGTTAAACAAAACACAAAAGAAACTGAATAAACAACAAACGAACAGCTCTATTTGAGCGATATAAACAAGACACTTTGGAGAGGGATGAACAACAAACGAATCACTCTACTTGAGAGTTAAACAACACACTAAAGGAGTGGGATAATGTCAAACGAAGAAGTCTATTCGAGATTTAAAAAAAGCAAATAAGGACAAAGAGAATAACAAACGAAGAACTCTACTTGAGTATTAAACCACACACATAATGAGTGGGTTAAACAACAAATGTAAAATTCTACACGAGAGTTAAACAACACAATAAAGGAGTGGGATAATTACAAACGGAGAAGACAATCTGAGATTTAAACAACACACCTGAGGGGAGATAAAATAACGAACGAAAAACTCTACCAGAGAGTTAAACAAAACACAAAAGAAATTGAATAAACAACAAACGAACAGCTCTATTTGAGCGATATAAACAAGACACTTTGGAGAGGGATGAACAACAAACGAATAACTCTACTTGAGAGTTAAACAACACACTAAAGGAGTGGGATAATGTCAAACGAAGAAGTCTATTCGAGATTTAAACAATGCACAGAAGGAGTAAGAGTATAACAAACGAAGAACTCTATTTGAGTGTTAAACCACACACATAATGAGTGGGTTAAACAACAAATGTAAAATTCAACACGAGAGTTAAACAACACAATAAAGGAGTGGGATAATTACAAACGGAGAAGACAATCTGAGATTTAAACAACACACCTGAGGGGTGATAAAATAACGAACGAAAAACCCTACTAGAGAGTTAAACAAAACACAAAAGGAATTGAATAAACAACAAACGAACAACTCTATTTGAGCGATATAAACAAGACACTTTGGAGAGGGATGAAGAACAAACGAATAACTCTACTTGAGAGTTAAAAAACATACTAAAGGAGTGGGATAATTACAAACGGAGAAGACAATCTGAGATTTAAACAATGTATAGAAGGAGTAAGAGTATAACAAACGAAGAACACTACTTGAGTGTTAAACCACACACATAAGGAGTGGGATAAACATGAAATGTAAAATTCTACAGAGAGTTAAACAACACAATAAAGGAATTGTATAATTACAAACGGAGAAGACAATCTGATATTTAAACAACACACCCGAGGGGTGGTAAAACAACGAAAAACCCTACTAGAGAGTTAAACAAAACACAAAAGGAATTGAATAAACAACAAACGAACAACTCTATTTGAGCGATATAAACAAGACACTTTGGAGAGGGATGAAGAATAAACGAATAACTCTACTTGAGAGTTAAATAACACACTAAAGGAGTGGGATAATGTCAAACGAAGAAGTCTATTCGAGATTTAAACAATGCACAGAAGGAGTAACAAACGAAGAATTTACTTGAAAGTTAAACTACACACATAATGAGTGGGTTAAACAACAAAAGTAAAATTCTACACGAGAGTTAAACAACACAATAAAGGAGTGGGATAATTACAAACGGAGAAGACAATCTGAGATTTAAACAACACACCTGAGGGGAGATAAAATAACGAACGAAAAACTCTACTTGAGAGTTAAACAAAACACAAAAGGAATTGAATAAACAACAAACGAACAACTCTATTTGAGCGATATAAACAAGACACTTTGGAGAGGGATGAACAAATTAATAACTCTACTTGAGAGTTAAACAACACACTAAAGGAGTGGGATAATGTCAAACGAAGAAGTCTATTCGAGATTTAAACAATGCACAGAAGCAGTAAGAGTATAACAAACGAAGAACTCTACTTGAGAGTTAAACCACACACATAAAGAGTGGGATAACTAACATAATAAAGGAGTGGGATAATTACAAACGGAGAAGACAATCTGAGATTTAAACAACACACCTGAGGGGTGATAAAATAACGAACGAAAAACTCTACTTTAGAGTTAAACAAAACACAAAAGGAATTGAATAAACAACAAACGAACAACTCTATTTGAGCGATATAAACAAGACACTTTGGAGAGGGATGAAGAATAAACGAATAACTCTACTTGAGAGTTAAATAACACACTAAAGGAGTGGGATAATGTCAAACGAAGAAGTCTATTCGAGATTTAAACAATGCACAGAAGGAGTAAGAGTATAACAAACGAAGAACTCTACTTGAGTGTTAAACCACACACATAAGGAGTGGGATAAACAACAAATGTAAAATTCTACACGAGAGTTAAACAACACAATAAAGGAGTGGGATAATTACAAACGGAGAAGACAATCTGAGATTTAAACAACACACCTGAGGGGTGATAAAATAACGAACGAAAAACTCTACTTGAGAGTTAAACAAAATAAAAAAGGAATTGAATAAACAACAAACGAACAACTCTATTTGAGCGATATAAACAAGACACTTTGGAGAGGGATGAAGAACAAACGAATAACTCTACTTGAGAGTTAAAAAACATACTAAAGGAGTGGGATAATGTCAATCGAAGAAGTCTATTCGAGATTCAAACAATGTACAGATGGAGTAAGAGTATAACAAACGAAGAACTCTACTTGAGTGTTAAACCACACACATAAGGAGTGGGATAAACAACAAATGTAAAATTCTACACGAGAGTTAAACAACACAATAAAGGAGTGGGATAATTACAAACGGAGAAGACAATTTGAGATTTAAACAACACACCTGAGGGGTGATAAAATAACGAACGAAAACTCTACTTGAGAGTTAAACAAAACACAAAAGGAATTGAATAAACAACAAACGAACAACTCTATTTGAGCGATATAAACAAGACACTTTGGAGAGGGATGAACAACAAACGAATAACTCTACTTGAGAGTTAAACAACACACTAAAGGAGTGGGATAATGTCAAACGAAGAAGTCTATTCGAGATTTAAACAATGCACAGAAGGAGTAAGAGTATAACAAACGAAGAACTCTACTTGAGTGTTAAACCACACACATAATGAGTGGGATAAACAACAAATGTAAAATTCTACACGAGAGTTAAACAACACAATAAAGGAGTGGGATAATTACAAACGGAGAAGACAATCTGAGATTTAAACAACACACCTGAGGGGAGATAAAATAACGAACGAGAAACTCTACCAGAGAGTTAAACAAAACACAAAAGGAATTGAATAAACAACAAACGAACAACTCTATTTGAGCGATATAAACAAGACACTTTGGAGAGGGATGAAGAACAAACGAATAACTCTACTTGAGAGTTAAACAACACACTAAAGGAGTGGGATAATGTCAAACGAAGAAGTCTATTCGAGATTTAAACAATGCACAGAAGGAGTAAGAGTATAACAAACGAAGAACTCTACTTGAGTGTTAAACCACACACATAAGGAGTGGGATAAACAACAAATGTAAAATTCTTCATGAGAATTAAACAACACAATAAAGGAGTGGGATAATTACAAACGGAGAAGACAATCTGAGATTTAAACAACACACCTGAGGGGTGATAAAATAATGAACGAAAAACTCTACTTGAGAGTTAAACAAAACACAAAAGGAATTGAATAAACAACAAACGAACAGCTCTATTTGAGCGATATAAACAAGACACTTTGGAGAGGGATGAAGAACAAACGAATAACTCTACTTGAGAGTTAAACAACACACTAAAGGAGTGGGATAATGTCAAACGAAGAAGTCTATTCGAGATTTAAACAATGCACAGAAGGAGTAAGTGTATAACAAACGAAGAACTCTACTTGAGTGTTAAACCACACACATAAGGAGTGGGATAAACAACAAATGTAAAATTCTACACGAGAGTTAAACAACACAATAAAGGAGTGGGATAATTACAAACGGAGAAGACAATCTGAGATTTAAACAACACACCTGAGGGGAGATAAAATAACGAACGAAAAACTCTACTTGAGAGTTAAACAAAACACAAAAGGAATTGAATAAACAACAAACGAACAACTCTATTTGAGCGATATAAACAAGACACTTTGGAGAGGGATGAACAACAAACGAATAACTCTACTTGAGAGTTAAACAACACACTAAAGGAGTGGGATAATGTCAAACGAAGAAGTCTATTCGAGATTTAAACAATGCACACAAGGAGTAAGAGTATAACAAACGAAGAACTCTACTTGAGTGTTAAACCACACACATAATGAGTGGGATAAACAACAAATGTAAAATTCTACACGAGAGTTAAACAACACAATAAAGGAGTGGGATAATTACAAACGGAGAAGACAATCTGAGATTTAAACAACACACCTGAGGGGTGATAAAATAACGAACGAAAAACTCTACTAGAGAGTTAAACAAAACACAAAAGGAATTGAATAAACAACAAACGAACAACTCTATTTGAGTGATATAAACAAGACACTTTGGAGAGGGATGAAGAACAAACGAATAACTCTACTTGAGAGTTAAACAACACACTAAAGGAGTGGGATAATGTCAAACGAAGAAGTCTATTCGAGATTTAAACAATGCACAGAAGGAGTAAGAGTATAACAAACGAAGAACTCTACTTGAGTGTTAAACCACAGACATAATGAGTGGGTTAAACAACAAATGTAAAATTCTACACGAGAGTTAAACAACACAATAAAGGAGTGGGATAATTACAAACGGAGAAGACAATCTGAGATTTAAACAACACACCTGAGGGGAGATAAAATAACGAACTAAAAACTCTACTTGAGAGTTAAACAAAACACAAAAGGAATTGAATAAACAACAAACGAACAACTCTATTTGAGTGATATAAACAAGACACTTTGGAGAGGGATGAAGAACAAACGAATAACTCTACTTGAGAGTTAAACAACACACTAAAGGAGTGGATAATGTCAAACGAAGAAGTCTATTCGAGATTTAAACAATGCACAGAAGGAGTACGAGTATAACAAACGAAGAACTCTACTTGAGTGTTAAACCACACACATAAGGAGTTGGATAAACTACAAATGTAAAATTCTACACGAGAGTTAAACAACACAATAAAGGAGTGGGATAATTACAAACGGAGAAGACAATCTGAGATTTAAACAACACACCTGAGGGGTGATAAAATAACGAACGAAAAACTCTACTTGAGAGTTAAACAAAACACAAAAGGAATTGAATAAACAACAAACGAACAACTCTATTTGAGCGATATAAACAAGACACTTTGGAGAGGGATGAACAACAAACGAATAACTCTACTTGAGAGTTAAACAACACACTAAAGGAGTGGGATAATGTCAAACGAAGAAGTCTATTCGAGATTTAAACAATGCACAAAAGGAGTAAGTGTATAACAAATGAAGAACTCTACTTGAGTGTTAAACCTCACACATAATGAGTGGGTTTAACAACAAATGTAAAATTCTACACGAGAGTTAAACAACACAATAAAGGAGTGGGATAATTACAAACGGAGAAGACAATCTGAGATTTAAACAACACACCTGAGGGGTGATTAAATAACGAACGAAAAACTCTACTTTAGAGTTAAACAAAACACAAAAGGAATTGAATAAACAACAAACAAACAACTCAATTTGAGCGATATAAACAAGACACTTTGGAGAGGGATGAACAACAAACGAATAACTCTACTTGAGAGTTAAACAACACACTAAAGGAGTGGGATAATGTCAAACGAAGAAGTCTATTCGAGATTTAAACAATGCACAGAAGGAATAAGAGTATAACAAACGAAGAACTTTACTTCAGTGTCAAACCACACACATATGGAGTGGGATAAACAACAAATGTAAAATTCTTCATGAGAGTTAAACAACACAATAAAGGAGTGGGATAATTACAAACGGGGAAGACAATTTGAGATTTAAACAACACACTTGAGGGGTGATAAAATAACGAACGAAAAACTCTACTAGAGAGTTAAACAAAACACATATGGAATTGAATAAACAACAAACGAAAAACTCAATTTGAGTGATATATACATGACACTTTCGAGAGGGATGAAGAACAAACGAATAACTCTACTTGAGAGTTAAACAACGCACTAAAGGAGTGGGATAATGTCAAACGAAGAAGTCTATTCGAGATTTAAACAATGTATAAAAGGAGTAAGAGTATAACAAACGAAGAACTCTACTTCAGTGTTAAACCACAAACATAAGGAGTGGGATAAACAACAAATGTAAAATTCTACACGAGAGTTAAACAACACAATAAAGGAGTGGGATAATTACAAACGGAGAAGACAATCTGAGATTTAAACAACACACCTGAGGGGTGATAAAATAACGAACGAAAAACTCTACTAGAGAGTTAAACAAAACACAAAAGGAATTGAATAAACAACAAACGAACAACTCAATTTGAGTGATATATACAAGACACTTTGGAGAGGGATGAAGAACAAACGAATAACTCTACTTGAGAGTTAAACAACACACTAAAGGAGTGGGATAATGTCTAACGAAGAAGTCTATTCGAGAGTTAAACAATGTACAAAAGGAGTAAGAGTATAACAAACGAAGAACTCGACTTGAGTGTTAAACCACACACATAAGGAGTGGGATAAACAACAAATGTAAAATTCTACACGAGAGTTAAACAACACAATAAAGGAGTGGGATAATTACAAACGGAGAAGACAATCTGAGATTTAAACAACACACCTGAGGGGTGATAAAATAATCAACGAAAAACACTACTAGAGAGTTAAACAAAACACAAACGGAATTGAATAAACAACAAACGAACAACTCAATTTGAGTGATATATACAAGACACTTTGGAGAGGGATGAAGAACAAACGAATAACTCTACTTGAGAGTTAAACAACATACTAAAGGAGTGGGATAATGTCAAACGAAGAAGTCTATTCGAGATAAACGAAGGACTCTGCTTCAGTGTTAAACCACACACATAAGGAGTTGGATAAACTACAAATGTAAAATTCTACACGAGAGTTAAACAACACAATAAAGGAGTGGGATAATTACAAACGGAGAAGACAATCTTAGATTTAAACAACACACCTGAGGGGTGATAAAATAACAAACGAAAAACTCTACTTGAGAGTTAAACAAAACACAAAAGGAATTGAATAAACAACAAACGAACAACTCTATTTGAGCGATATAAACAAGACACTTTGGAGAGGGATGAACAACAAACGAATAACTCTACTTGAGAGTTAAACAACACACTAAAGGAGTGGGATAATGTCAAACGAAGAAGTCTATTCGAGATTTAAACAATGCATACAAGGAATAAGAGTATAACAAACGAAGAACTTTACTTGAGTGTTAAACCACACACATAAGGAGTGGGATAAACAACAAATGTAAAATTCTACACGAGAGTTAAACAACACAATAAAGGAGTGGGATAATTACAAACGGAGAAGACAATCTGAGATTTAAACAACACACCTGAGGGGTGATAAAATAACGAACGAAAAACTCTACTAGAGAGTTAAACAAAACACAAAAGGAATTGAATAAACAACAAACGAACAACTCTATTTGAGCGATATAAACAAGACACTTTGGAGAGGGATGAACAACAAACGAATAACTCTACTTGAGAGTTAAACAACACACTAAAGGAGTGGGATAATGTCAAACGAAGAAGTCTATTCGAGATTTAAACAATGCATGTAAGAAGTATAACAAACGAAGAACTTACTTGAGTGTTAAACCACACACATAATGTGGGTTAAACAACAAATGTAAAATTCTTCATGAGATTTAAACAACACAATAAAGGAGTGGGATAATTACAAACGGAGAAGACAATCTGAGATTTAAACAACACACCTGAGGGGTGATAAAATAACGAACGAAAAACTCTACTAGAGAGTTAAACAAAACACAAAAGGAATTGAATAAACAACAAACGAACAACTCAATTTGAGTGATATATACAAGACACTTTGGAGAGGGATGAAGAACAAACGAATAACTCTACTTGAGAGTTAAACAACACACTAAAGGAGTGGGATAATGTCAAACGAAGAAGTCTATTCGAGATTTAAACAATGTACAGAAGGAGTAAGAGGATAACAAACGAATAACTCTACTTGAGTGTTAAACAACACACATAATGAGTGGGTTAAACAACAAATGTAAAATTCTACTTGAGAGTTAAACAACACAATAAAGGAGTGGGATAATTACAAACGGAGAAGACAATCTGAGATTTAAACAACACACCTGAGGGGTGATAAAATAACGAACGAAAAACTCTACTAGAGAGTTAAACAAAACACAAAAGGAATTGAATAAACAACAAACGAACAACTCTATTTGAGCGATATAAACAAGACACTTTGGAGAGGGATGAAGAATAAACGAATAACTCTACTTGAGAGTTAAACAACACACTAAAGGAGTGGGATAATGTCAAACGAAGAAGTCTATTCGAGATTTAAACAATAACAAACGAAGAACTTTACTTCAGTGTCAAACCACACACATATGGAGTGGGATAAACAACAAATGTAAAATTCTACACGAGAGTTAAACAACACAATAAAGGAGTGGGATAATTACAAACGGAGAAGACAATCTGAGATTTAAACAACACACCTGAGGGGAGATAAAATAACGAACGAAAAACTCTACTTGAGAGTTAAACAAAACACAAAAGGAATTGAATAAACAACAAACGAACAACTCTATTTGAGCGATATAAACAAGACACTTTGGAGAGGGATGAAGAATAAACGAATAACTCTACTTGAGAGTTAAATAACACACTAAAGGAGTGGGATAATGTCAAACGAAGAAGTCTATTCGAGATTTAAACAATGCACAGAAGGAGTAAGTGTATAACAAACGAAGAACTCTACTTGAGTATTAAACCACACACATAATGAGTGGGTTAAACAACAAAAGTAAAATTCTACACGAGAGTTAAACAACACAATAAAGGAGTGGGATAATTACAAACGGAGAAGACAATCTGAGATTTAAACAACACACCTGAGGGGAGATAAAATAACGAACGAAAAACTCTACTTGAGAGTTAAACAAAACACAAAAGGAATTGAATAAACAACAAACGAGCAACTCAATTTGAGTGACATATACAAGACACTTTGGAGAGGGATGAAGAATAAACGAATAACTCTACTTGAGAGTTAAACAACACACTAAAGGAGTGGGATAATGTCAAACGAAGAAGTCTATTCGAGATTTAAACAATGCATGTAAGGAGTAAGAGTATAACAAACGAAGAACTTACTTGAGTGTTAAACCACACATAATGAGTGGATAAACAACAAATGTAAAATTCTACACGAGTTAAACAACACAATAAAGGAGTGGGATAATTACAAACGAGAAGACAATCGAGATTTAAACAACACACTGAGGGGTGATAAAATAACGAAAAACTCTACTAGAGAGTTAAACCAAACCCAAAAGGAATTGAATAAACAACAAACGAACAACTCTATTTGAGCGATATAAACAAGACACTTTGGAGAGGGATGAAGAATAAACGAATAACTCTACTTGAGAGTTAAACAACACACTAAAGGAGTGGGATAATGTCAAACGAAGAAGTCTATTCGAGATTTAAACAATGTATAGAAGCACTAAGAGTATAACAAACGAAGAACTCTGCTTGAGTGTTAAACCACACACATAAGGTGTGGGTAAACAGCAAATGCAAAATTCTACACGAGAGTTAAACAACACAATAAAGGAGTGGGATAATTACAAACGGAGAAGACAATCTGAGATTTAAACAACACACCTGAGGGGTGATAAAATAACGAATGAAAAACTCTACTAGAGAGTTAAACAAAACACAAAAGGAATTGAATGTACAACAAACGAACAACTCAATTTGAGTGATATATACAAGACACTTTGGAGAGGGATGAAGAACAAACGAATAACTCTACTTGTGAGTTAAACAACACACTAAAGGAGTGTGATAATGTCAAACGAAGAAGTCTATTCGAGATTTAAACAATGCACAGAAGGAGTAAGTGTATAACAAACGAAGAACTCTACTTGAGTGTTAAACCACACACATGAGTGGGTTAAACAACAAATGTAAAATTCTACACGAGAGTTAAACAACACAATAAAGGAGTGGGATAATTACAAACGGAGAAGACAATCTGAGATTTAAACAACACACCTGAGGGGTGATAAAATAACGAACGAAAAACTCTACTAGAGAGTTAAACAAAACACAAAAGGAATTGAATAAACAACAAACGAACAACTCTATTTGAGCGATATAAACAAGACACTTTGGAGAGGGATGAAGAATAAACGAATAACTCTACTTGAGAGTTAAACAACACACTAAAGGAGTGGGATAATGTCAAACGAAGAAGTCTATTCGAGATTTAAACAATGCACAGAAGGAGTAAGTGTATAACAAACGAAGAACTCTACTTGAGTATTAAACCACACACATAATGAGTGGGTTAAACAACAAATGTAAAATTCTACACGAGAGTTAAACAACACAATAAAGGAGTGGTATAATTACAAACGGAGAAGACAATCTGAGATTTAAACAACACACCTGAGGGGTGATAAAATAACGAACAAAAAACTCTACTAGAGAGTTAAACAAAACACAAACGGAATTGAATAAACAACAAACGAACAACTCAATTTGAGTGATATATACAAGACACTTTGGAGAGGGATGAAGAACAAACGAATAACTCTACTTGAGAGTTAAACAACACACTAAAGGAGTGGGATAATGTCAAACGAAGAAGTCTATTCGAGATTTAAACATTGCACAGAAGGAGTAAGTGTATAACAAACGAAGAACTCTACTTGAGTGTTAAACCACACACATAATGAGTGGGTTAAACAACAAATGTAAAATTCTACACTAGAGTTAAACAACACAATAAAGGAGTGGGATAATTACAAACGGAGAAGACAATCTGAGATTTAAACAACACACCTGAGGGGTGATAAAATAACGAACGAAAAACTCTACTAGAGAGTTAAACAAAACACAAAAGGAATTGAATAAACAACAAACGAACAACTCAATTTGAGTGATATATACAAGACACTTTGGAGAGGGATGAAGAACAAACGAATAACTCTACTTGAGAGTTAAACAACACACTAAAGGAGTGGGATAATGTCAAACGAAGAAGTCTATTCGAGATTTAAACAATGCACAGAAGGAATAAGAGTATAACAAACGAAGAACTTTACTTCAGTGTCAAACCACACATATGGAGTGGGATAAACAACAAATGTAAAATTCTACACGAGAGTTAAACAACACAATAAAGGAGTGGGATAATTACAAACGGAGAAGACAATTTGAGATTTAAACAACACACCTGAGGGGTGATAAAATAACGAACGAAAAACTCTACTAGAGAGTTAAACAAAACACAAAAGGAATTGAATAAACAACAAACGAACAACTCTATTTGAGCGATATAAACAAGACACTTTGGAGAGGGATGAAGAATAAACGAATAACTCTACTTGAGAGTTAAACAACACACTAAAGGAGTGGGATAATGTCAAACGAAGAAGTCTATTCGAGATTTAAACAATGCACTGAAGGAGTAAGATTATAACAAACGAAGAACTCTACTTTAGTGTTAAACCACACACATAATGAGTGGGTTAAACAACAAATGTAAAATTCTACACGAGAGTTAAACAACACAATAAAGGAGTGGGATGATTACAAACGGAGAAGACAATCAGAGATTTAAACAACACACCAGAGGGGTGATAAAATAACGAACGAAAAACTCTACTAGAGAGTTAAACAAAACACAAAAGGAATTGAATAAACAACAAACGAACAACTCAATTTGAGTGATATATACAAGACACTTTGGAGAGGGATGAAGAACAAACGAATAACTCTACTTGAGAGTTAAACAACACACTAAAGGAGTGGGATAATGTCAAACGAAGAAGTCTATTCGAGATTTAAACAATGCATACAAGGAATAAGAGTATAACAAACGAAGAACTCTGCTTGAGTGTTAAACCACACACATAAGGAGTGGGATAAACAACAAATGTAAAATTCTACACGAGAGTTAAACAACACAATAAAGGAGTGGGATAATTACAAACGGAGAAGACAATCTGAGATTTAAACAACACACCTGAGGGGTGATAAAATAACGAACGAAAAACTCTACTAGAGAGTTAAACAAAACACAAAAGGAATTGAATAAACAACAAACGAACAACTCAATTTGAGTGATATATACAAGACACTTTGGAGAGGGATGAAGAACAAACGAATAACTCTACTTGAGAGTTAAACAACACACTAAAGGAGTGGGATAATGTCAAACGAAGAAGTCTATTCGAGATTTAAACAATGCATACAAGGAATAAGAGTATAACAAACGAAGAACTTTACTTGAGTGTTAAACCACACACATAAGGAGTGGGATAAACAACAAATGTAAAATTCTACACGAGAGTTAAACAACACAATAAAGGAGTGGGATAATTAGAAACGGAGAAGACAATCTGAGATTTAAACAACACACCTGAGGGGTGATAAAATAACGAACGAAAAACTCTACTAGAGAGTTAAACAAAACACAAAAGGAATTGAATAAACAACAAACGAACAACTCTATTTGAGTGATATATACAAGACACTTTGGAGAGGGATGAAGAACAAACGAATAACTCTACTTGAGAGTTAAACAACACACTAAAGGAGTGGGATAATGTCAAACGAAGAAGTCTATTCGAGATTTAAACAATGCATACAAGGAATAAGAGTATAACAAACGAAGAACTCTGCTTGAGTGTTAAACCACACACATATGGTGTGGGATAAACAACAAATGCAAAATTCTACACGAGAGTTAAACAACACAATAAAGGAGTGGGATCATTACAAACGGAGAAGACAATCTGAGATTTAAACAACACACCTGAGGGGTGATAAAATAACGAACGAAAAACTCTACTAGAGAGTTAAACAAAACACAAAAGGAATTGAATAAACAACAAACGAACAACTCAATTTGAGTGATATATACAAGACACTTTGGAGAGGGATGAAGAACAAACGAATAACTCTACTTGAGAGTTAAACAACACACTAAAGGAGTGGGATAATGTCAAACGAAGAAGTCTATTCGAGATTTAAACAATGCACAGAAGGAGTAAGTGTATAACAAACGAAGAACTCTACTTGAGTATTAAACCACACACATAATGAGTGGGTTAAACAACAAATGTAAAATTCTACACGAGAGTTAAACAACACAATAAAGGAGTGGTATAATTACAAACGGAGAAGACAATCTGAGATTTAAACAACACACCTGAGGGGTGATAAAATAACGAACAAAAAACTCTACTAGAGAGTTAAACAAAACACAAACGGAATTGAATAAACAACAAACGAACAACTTAATTTGAGTGATATATACAAGACACTTTGGAGAGGGCTGAAGAATAAACGAATAACTCTACTTGAGAGTTAAACAACACACTAAAGGAGTGGGATAATGTCAAATGAAGAAGTCTATTCGAGATTTAAACAATGCATACAAGGAATAAGAGTATAACAAACGAAGAACTTTACTTCAGTGTCAAACCACACACATATGGAGTGGGATAAACAACAAATGTAAAATTCTACACGAGAGTTAAACAACACAATAAAGGAGTGGGATAATTACAAACGGAGAAGACAATCTGAGATTTAAACAACACACCTGAGGGGTGATAAAATAACGAACGAAAAACTCTACTAGAGAGTTAAACAAAACACAAAAGGAATTGAATAAACAACAAACGAACAACTCAATTTGAGTGATATATACAAGACACTTTGGAGAGGGATGAAGAACAAACGAATAACTCTACTTGAGAGTTAAACAACACACTAAAGGAGTGGGATAATGTCAAACGAAGAAGTCTATTCGAGATTTAAACAATGCATACAAGGAATAAGAGTATAACAAACGAAGAACTCTCCTTCAGTGTTAAACCACACACATAAGGAGTGGGATAAACAACAAATGTAAAATTCTACACGAGAGTTAAACAACACAATAAAGGAGTGGGATAATTACAAACGGAGAAGACAATCTGAGATTTAAACAACACACCTGAGGGGTGATAAAATAACGAACGAAAAACTCTACTAGAGAGTTAAACAAAACACAAAAGGAATTGAATAAACAACAAACGAACAACTCAATTTGAGTGATATATACAAGACACTTTGGAGAGGGATGAAGAACAAACGAATAACTCTACTTGAGAGTTAAACAACACACTAAAGGAGTGGGATAATGTCAAACGAAGAAGTCTATTCGAGATTTAAACAATGCACAGAAGGAATAAGAGTATAACAAACGAAGAACTTTACTTCAGTGTCAAACCACACACATATGGAGTGGGATAAACAACAAATGTAAAATTCTACTTGAGAGTTAAACAACACACTAAAGGAGTGGGATAATGTCAAACGAAGAAGTCTATTCGAGATTTAAACAACACACCTGAGGGGTGATAAAATAACGAACGAAAAACTCTACTAGAGAGTTAAACAAAACACAAAAGGAATTGAATAAACAACAAACGAACAACTCAATTTGAGTGATATATACAAGACACTTTGGAGAGGGATGAAGAACAAACGAATAACTCTACTTGAGAGTTAAACAACACACTAAAGGAGTGGGATAATGTCAAACGAAGAAGTCTATTCGAGATTTAAACAATGCACAGAAGGAGTAAGAGTATAACAAACGAAGAACTCTACTTGAGTGTTAAACCACACACATAAGGTGTGGGATAAACAACAAATGTAAAATTCTACACGAGAGTTAAACAACACAATAAAGAAGTGGGATAATTACAAACGGAGAAGACAATCTGAGATTTAAACAACACACCTGAGGGGTGATAAAATAACGAAAAACTCTACTAGAGAGTTAAACAAAACACAAAAGGAATTGAATAAACAACAAACGAACAACTCAATTTGAGTGATATATACAAGACACTTTGGAGAGGGATGAAGAACAAACGAATAACTCTACTTGAGAGTTAAACAACACACTAAAGGAGTGGGATAATGTCTAACGAAGAAGTCTATTCGAGAGTTAAACAATGTACAAAAGGAGTAAGAGTATAACAAACGAAGAACTCGACTTGAGTGTTAAACCACACACATAAGGAGTGGGATAAACAACAAATGTAAAATTCTACACGAGAGTTAAACAACACAATAAAGGAGTGGGATGATTACAAACGGAGAAGACAATCAGAGATTTAAACAACACACCAGAGGGGTGATAAAATAACGAACGAAAAACTCTACTAGAGAGTTAAACAAAATACAAAAGGAATTGAATAAACAACAAACGAACAACTCAATTTGAGTGATATATACAAGACACTTTGGAGAGGGATGAAGAACAAACGAATAACTCTACTTGAGAGTTAAACAACACACTAAAGGAGTGGGATAATGTCTAACGAAGAAGTCTATTCGAGAGTTAAACAATGTACAAAAGGAGTAAGAGTATAACAAACGAAGAACTCGACTTGAGTGTTAAACCACACACATAAGGTGTGGGATAAACAACAAATGTAAAATTCTACACGAGAGTTAAACAACACAATAAAGAAGTGGGATAATTACAAACGGAGAAGACAATCTGAGATTTAAACAACACACCTGAGGGGTGATAAAATAACGAACGAAAAACTCTACTAGAGAGTTAAACAAAACACAAAAGGAATTGAATAAACAACAAACGAACAACTCTATTTGAGCGATATAAACAAGACACTTTGGAGAGGGATGAAGAATAAACGAATAACTCTACTTGAGAGTTAAACAACACACTAAAGGAGTGGGATAATGTCAAACGAAGAAGTCTATTCGAGATTTAAACAATGCACAGAAGGAGTAAGTGTATAACAAACGAAGAACTCTACTTGAGTGTTAAACCACACACATGAGTGGGTTAAACAGCAAATGCAAAATTCTACACGAGAGTTAAACAACACAATAAAGGAGTGGGATAATTACAAACGGAGAAGACAATTTGAGATTTAAACAACACACCTGAGGGGTGATAAAATAACGAACGAAAAACTCTACTTGAGAGTTAAACAAAACACAAAAGGAATTGAATAAACAACAAACGAACAACTCTATTTGAGCGATATAAACAAGACACTTTGGAGAGGGATGAACAACAAACGAATAACTCTACTTGAGAGTTAAACAACACACTAAAGGAGTGGGATAATGTCAAACGAAGAAGTCTATTCGAGATTTAAACAATGCACAGAAGGAATAAGAGTATAACAAACGAAGAACTTTACTTCAGTGTCAAACCACACACATAAGGAGTGGGTTAAACAACAAATGTAAAATTCTACACGAGAGTTAAACAACACAATAAAGGAGTGGGATAATTACAAACGGAGAAGACAATCTGAGATTTAAACAACACACCTGAGGGGTGACAAAATAACGAACGAAAAACCCTACAAGAGAGTTAAACAAAAAACAAAAGGAATTGAATAAACAACAAACGAACAACTCAATTTGAGTGATATGTACAAGACACTTTGGAGAGGGATGAAGAACAAACGAATAACTCTACTTGAGAGTTAAACAACACACTAAAGGAGTGGGATAATGTCAAACGAAGAAGTCTATTCGAGATTTAAACAATGCATACAAGGAATAAGAGTATAACAAACGAAGAACTTTACTTGAGTGTTAAACCACACACATAAGGAGTGGGATAAACAACAAATGTAAAATTCTACACGAGAGTTAAACAACACAATAAAGGAGTGGGATAATTACAAACGGAGAAGACAATCTGAGATTTAAACAACACACCTGAGGGGTGATAAAATAACGAACGAAAAACTCTACTAGAGAGTTAAACAAAACACAAAAGGAATTGAATAAACAACAAACGAACAACTCAATTTGAGTGATATATACAAGACACTTTGGAGAGGGATGAAGAACAAACGAATAACTCTACTTGAGAGTTAAACAACACACTAAAGGAGTGGGATAATGTCAAACGAAGAAGTCTATTCGAGATTTAAACAATGCACAGAAGGAGTAAGTGTATAACAAACGAAGAACTCTACTTGAGTGTTAAACCACACACATAATGAGTGGGTTAAACAACAAATGTAAAATTCTACACGAGAGTTAAACAACACAATAAAGGAGTGGGATAATTACAAACGGAGAAGACAATCTGAGATTTAAACAACACACCCGAGGGGTGATAAAATAACGAACGAAAAACTCTACTAGAGAGTTAAACAAAACACAAAAGGAATTGAATAAACAACAAACGAACAACTCAATTTGAGTGATATATACAAGACACTTTGGAGAGGGATGAAGAACAAACGAATAACTCTACTTGAGAGTTAAACAACACACTAAAGGAGTGGGATAATGTCAAACGAAGAAGTCTATTCGAGATTTAAACAATGCATACAAGGAATAAGAGTATAACAAACGAAGAACTCTACTTCAGTGTTAAACCACACACATAAGGAGTCGGATAAACAACAAATGTAAAATTCTTCACGAGAATTAAACAACACAATAAAGGAGTGGATAATTACAAACGGAGAAGACAATCTGAGATTTAAACAACACACCTGAGGGGTGATAAAATAACGAACGAAAAACTCTACTAGAGAGTTAAACAAAACACAAAAGGAATTGAATAAACAACAAACGAACAACTCAATTTGAGTGATATATACAAGAGACTTTAGAGAGGATGAAGAACAAACGAATAACTCTACTTGAGATTTAAACAACACACTAAAGGAGTGGGATAATGTCAAACGAAGAAGTCTATTCGAGATTTAAACAATACACAGAAGGAGTAAGAGTATAACAAACGAAGAACTCTACTTGAGTGTTAAACCACACACATAAGGAGTGGGATAAACAACAAATGTAAAATTCTACACGAGAGTTAAACAACACAATAAAGGAGTGGGATAATTACAAACGGAGAAGACAATCTGAGATTTAAACAACACACCTGAGGGGTGATTAAATAACGAACGAAAAACTCTACTTTAGAGTTAAACAAAACACAAAAGGAATTGAATAAACAACAAACGAACAACTCTATTTGAGCGATATAAACAAGACACTTTGGAGAGGGATGAAGAACAAACGAATAACTCTACTTGAGAGTTAAACAACACACTAAAGGAGTGGGATAATGTCAAACGAAGAAGTCTATTCGAGATTTAAACAATGCACAGAAGGAATAAGAGTATAACAAACGAAGAACTTTACTTCAGTGTCAAACCACACACATATGGAGTGGGATAAACAACAAATGTAAAATTCTACACGAGAGTTAAACAACACAATAAAGGAGTGGGATAATTACAAACGGAGAAGACAATCTGAGATTTAAACAACACACCTGAGGGGTGATAAAATAACGAACGAAAAACTCTACTAGAGAGTTAAACAAAACACAAAAGGAATTGAATAAACAACAAACGAACAACTCTATTTGAGTGATATAAACAAGACACTTTGAGAGGGATGAACAACAAACGAATAACTCTACTTGAGAGTTAAACAACACACTAAAGGGGTGGGATAATGTCAAACGAAGAAGTCTCTTCGAGATTTAAACAATGCATACAAGGAATAAGAGTATAACAAAAGAAGAACTTTACTTCAGTGTTAAACCACACACATAAGGAGTGGGATAAACAACAAATGTAAAATTCTACACGAGAGTTAAACAACACAATAAAGGAGTGGGATAATTACAAACGGAGAAGACAATCTGAGATTTAAACAACACACCTGAGGTGTGATAAAATAACGAACGAAAAACTCTACTAGAGAGTTAAACAAAACACAAAAGGAATTGAATAAACAACAAACGAACAACTCAATTTGAGTGATATATACAAGAGACTTTAGAGAGGATGAAGAACAAACGAATAACTCTACTTGAGATTTAAACAACACACTAAAGGAGTGGGATAATGTCAAACGAAGAAGTCTATTCCAGATTTAAACAATGCATACAAGGAATAAGAGTATAACAAACGAAGAACTCTACTTCAGTGTTAAACCACACACATAAGGAGTGGGATAAACAACAAATGTAAAATTCTACACGAGAGTTAAACAACACAATAAAGGAGTGGGATGATTACAAACGGAGAAGACAATCAGAGATTTAAACAACACACCAGAGGGGTGATAAAATAACGAACGAAAAACTCTACTAGAGAGTTAAACAAAATACAAAAGGAATTGAATAAACAACAAACGAACAACTCAATTTGAGTGATATATACAAGACACTTTGGAGAGGGATGAAGAACAAACGAATAACTCTACTTGAGAGTTAAACAACACACTAAAGGAGTGGGATAATGTCAAACGAAGAAGTCTATTCGAGAGTTAAACAAATTATAGATGGACTAAGAGTATAACAAACGAAGAACTCTACTTGAGTGTTAAACCACACACATAATGAGTGGGTTAAACAACAAATGTAAAATTGTACACGAGAGTTAAACAACACAATAAAGGAGTGGGATGATTACAAATGGAGAAGACAATCTGAGATTTAAGCAACACACCTGAGGGGAGATAAAATAACGAACGAAAAACTCTACTAGAGAGTTAAACAAAACACAAAAGGAATTGAATAAACAACAAACGAACAACTCAATTTGAGTGATATATACAAGACACTTTGGAGAGGGATGAAGAACAAACGAATAACTCTACTTGAGAGTTAAACAACACACTAAAGGAGTGGGATAATGTCAAACGAAGAAGTCTATTCGAGATTTAAACAATGCACAGAAGGAATAAGAGTATAACAAACGAAGAACTTTACTTCAGTGTCAAACCACACACATAAGGAGTGGGTTAAACAACAAATGTAAAATTCTACACGAGAGTTAAACAACACAATAAAGGAGTGGGATAATTACAAACGGAGAAGACAATCTGAGATTTAAACAACACACCTGAGGGGTGATAAAATAACGAACGAAAAACCCTACTAGAGAGTTAAACAAAACACAAAAGGAATTGAATAAACAACAAACGAACAACTCAATTTGAGTGATATGTACAAGACACTTTGGAGAGGGATGAAGAACAAACGAATAACTCTACTTGAGAGTTAAACAACACACTAAAGGAGTGGGATAATGTCAAACGAAGAAGTCTATTCGAGATTTAAACAATGCACAGAAGGAGTAAGTGTATAACAAACGAAGAACTCTACTTGAGTGTTAAACCACACACATGAGTGGGTTAAACAACAAATGTAAAATTCTACACGAGAGTTAAACAACACAATAAAGGAGTGGGATAATTACAAACGGAGAAGACAATCTGAGATTTAAACAACACACCTGAGGGGTGATAAAATAATGAACGAAAAACTCTACTTTAGAGTTAAACAAAACACAAAAGTAATTGAATAAAAAACAAACAAACAACTCTGTTTGAGCGATATAAACAAGTCACTTTGGAGAGGGATGAACAACAAACGAATAACTCTACTTGAGAGTTAAACAACACACTAAAGGGGTGGGATAATGTCAAACGAAGAAGTCTCTTCGAGATTTAAACAATGTATAGAAGGACTAAGAGTATAACAAACGAAGAACTCTGCTTGAGTGTTAAACCACACACATAAGGTGTGGGATAAACAACAAATGCAAAATTCTACACGAGAGTTAAACAACACAATAAAGGAGTGGGATAATTACAAACGGAGAAGACAATCTGATATTTAAACAACACACCTGAGGGGTGATAAAATAACGAACGAAAAACTCTACTAGAGAGTTAAACAAAACACAAACGGAATTGAATAAACAACAAAAGAACAACTTAATTTGAGTGATATATACAAGACACTTTGGAGAGGGCTGAAGAATAAACGAATAACTGTACTTGAGAGTTAAACAACACACTGAACGAGTGGGATAATGTCAAGTGAAGAAGTCTATTCGAGATTTAAACAATGCATACAAGGAATAAGAGTATAACAAACGAAGAACTCTGCTTGAGTGTTAAACCACACACATAAGGAGTGGGATAAACAACAAATGTAAAATTCTACACGAGAGTTAAACAACACAATAAAGGAGTGGGATAATTACAAACGGAGAAGACAATCTGAGATTTAAACAACACACCTGAGGGGTGATAAAATAACGAACGAAAAACTCTACTAGAGAGTTAAACAAAACACAAAAGGAATTGAATAAACAACAAACGAACAACTCAATTTGAGTGATATGTACAAGACACTTTGGAGAGGGATGAAGAACAAACGAATAACTCTACTTGAGAGTTAAACAACACACTAAAGGAGTGGGATAATGTCAAACGAAGAAGTCTATTCGAGATTTAAACAATGCACAGAAGGAATAAGAGTATAACAAACGAAGAACTTTACTTCAGTGTCAAACCACACACATAAGGAGTGGGTTAAACAACAAATGTAAAATTCTACACGAGAGTTAAACAACACAATAAAGGAGTGGGATAATTACAAACGGAGAAGACAATCTGAGATTTAAACAACACACCTGAGGGGTGATAAAATAACGAACGAAAAACTCTACTAGAGAGTTAAACAAAACACAAAAGGAATTGAATAAACAACAAACGAACAACTCAATTTGAGTGATATGTACAAGACACTTTGGAGAGGGATGAAGAACAAACGAATAACTCTACTTGAGAGTTAAACAACACACTAAAGGAGTGGGATAATGTCAAACGAAGAAGTCTATTCGAGATTTAAACAATGCACAGAAGGAATAAGAGTATAACAAACGAAGAACTTTACTTCAGTGTCAAACCACACACATATGGAGTGGGATAAACAACAAATGTAAAATTCTTCATGAGAGTTAAACAACACAATAAAGGAGTGGGATAATTACAAACGGGGAAGACAATTTGAGATTTAAACAACACACTTGAGGGGTGATAAAATAACGAACGAAAAACTCTACTAGAGAGTTAAACAAAACACATATGGAATTGAATAAACAACAAACGAAAAACTCAATTTGAGTGATATATACATGACACTTTCGAGAGGGATGAAGAACAAACGAATAACTCTACTTGAGAGTTAAACAACGCACTAAAGGAGTGGGATCATGTGAAACGAAGAAGTCTATTCGAGATTTAAACATTGCACAGAAGGAGTAAGTGTATAACAAACGAAGAACTCTACTTGAGTGTTAAACCACACACATAATGAGTGGGTTAAACAACAAATGTAAAATTCTACACTAGAGTTAAACAACACAATAAAGGAGTGGGATAATTACAAACGGAGAAGACAATCTGAGATTTAAACAACACACCTGAGGGGTGATAAAATAACGAACGAAAAACTCTATTAGAGAGTTAAACAAAACACAAAAGGAATTGAATAAACAACAAACGAACAACTCAATTTGAGTGATATATACAAGACACTTTGGAGAGGGATGAAGAACAAACGAATAACTCTACTTGAGAGTTAAACAACACACTAAAGGAGTGGGATAATGTCAAACGAAGAAGTCTATTCGAGATTTAAACAATGCACAAAAGGAGTAAGTGTATAACAAATGAAGAACTCTACTTGAGTGTTAAACCACACATAATGAGTGGGTTAAACAACAAATGTAAAATTCTACACGAGAGTTAAACAACACAATAAAGGAGTGGGATAATTACAAACGGAGAAGACAATCTGAGATTTAAACAACACACCTGAGGGGTGATTAAATAACGAACGAAAAACTCTACTTTAGAGTTAAACATAACACAAAATGAATTGAATAAACAACAAACAAACAACTCTATTTGAGCGATATAAACAAGACACTTTGGAGAGGGATAAACAACAAACGAATAACTCTACTTGAGAGTTAAACAACACACTAAAGGGGTGGGATAATGTCAAACGAAGAAGTCTTTTCGAGATTTAAACAATGTATAGAAGCACTAAGAGTATAACAAACGAAGAACTCTGCTTGAGTGTTAAACCACACACATAAGGTGTGGGATAAACAACAAATGCAAAATTCTACACGAGAGTTAAACAACACAATAAAGAAGTGGGATAATTACAAACGGAGAAGACAATCTGAGAATTAAACAGCACACCTGAGGGGTGATAAAATAACGAATGAAAAACTCTACTAGAGAGTTAAACAAAACACAAAAGGAATTGAATAAACAAAAAACGAAAAACTCAATTTTAGTGATATATACAAGACACTTTGGAGAGGGATGAAGAACAAACGAATAACTCTACTTGAGTGTTAAATAACACACTAAAGGAGTGGGATAATGTCAAACGAAGAAGTCTATTCGAGATTTAAACAATGCATACAAGGAATAAGAGTATAACAAACGAAGAACTTTACTTGAGTGTTAAACCACACACATAAGGAGTGGGATAAACAACAAATGTAAAATTCTACACGAGAGTTAAACAACACAATAAAGGAGTGGGATAATTAGAAACGGAGAAGACAATCTGAGATTTAAACAACACACCTGAGGGGTGATAAAATAACGAACGAAAAACTCTACTAGAGAGTTAAACAAAACACAAACGGAATTGAATAAACAACAAACGAACAACTTAATTTGAGTGATATATACAAGACACTTTGGAGAGGGATGAAGAATAAACGAATAACTCTACTTGAGAGTTAAACAACACACTAAAGGAGTGGGATAATGTCAAACGAAGAAGTCTATTCGAGATTTAAACAATGTATAGAAGGACTAAGAGTATAACAAACGAAGAACTCTGCTTGAGTGTTAAACCACACACATAAGGTGTGGGATAAACAACAAATGCATAATTCTAAACGAGAGTTAAACAACACAATAAAGGAGTGGTATAATTACAAACGGAGAAGACAATCTGAGATTTAAACAACACACCTGAGGGGTGATAAAATAACGAACGAAAAACTCTACTAGAGAGTTAAACAAAACACAAAAGGAATTGAATAAACAACAAACGAACAACTCAATTTGAGTGATATATACAAGACACTTTGGAGAGGGATGAAGAACAAACGAATAACTCTACTTGAGAGTTAAACAACACACTAAAGGAGTGGGATAATGTCAAACGAAGAAGTCTATTCGAGATTTAAACAATGCATACAAGGAATAAGAGTATAACAAACGAAGAACTTTACTTGAGTGTTAAACCACACACATAAGGAGTGGGATAAACAACAAATGTAAAATTCTACACGAGAGTTAAACAACACAATAAAGGAGTGGGATGATTACAAACGGAGAAGACAATCTGAGATTTAAACAACACACCTGAGGGGTGATAAAATAACGAACGAAAAACTCTACTAGAGAGTTAAACAAAACACAAAAGGAATTGAATAAACAACAAACGAACAACTCAATTTGAGTGATATATACAAGACACTTTGGAGAGGGATGAAGAACAATCGAATAACTCTACTTGAGAGGTAAACAACACAATAAAGGAGTGGGATAATGTCAAACGAAGAAGTCTATTCGAGATTTAAACAATGTACAGAAGGAATAAGAGTATAACAAACGAATAACTCTACTTGAGTGTTAAACCACACACATAATGAGTGGGTTAAACAACAAATGTCAAATTCAACACGAGAGTTAAACAACACAATAAAGGAGTGGGATGATTTCAAACGGAGAAGACAATCAGAGATTTAAACAACACACCAGAGGGGTGATAAAATAACGAATGAAAAACTCTACTAGAGAGTTAAACAAAACACAAAAGGAATTGAATAAACAACAAACGAACAACTCAATTTGAGTGATATATACAAGACACTTTGGAGAGGGATGAAGAATAAACGAATAACTCTACTTGAGAGTTAAACAACACACTAAAGGAGTGGGATAATGTCAAACGAAGAAGTCTATTCGAGATTTAAACAATGCACAGAAGGAGTAAGAGTATAACAAACGAAGAACTCTACTTGAGTGTTAAACCACACACATAATGAGTGGGTTAAACAACAAATGTAAAATTCAACACGAGAGTTAAACAACCTGATAAAGGAGTGGGATAATTACAAGCGGAGAAGACAATCGAGATTTAAACAACACACGAGGGGTGATAAAATAACGAGCGAAAAACTCTACTTGAGAGTTAAACAAAACACAAAATTGAATAAACAAAAAACGAACAACTCTTTTTGAGAGATATAAACAAGTGACTTTGGTGAGGTTTGAACAACAAACGAATAACTCTACTTGAGAGTTAAATAACACACTAAAGGAGTGGGATAATGTCAAACGAAGAAGTCTATTCGAGATTTAAACAATGTACAGAAGGAGTAAGTGTATAACAAACGAAGAACTCTACTTGAGTGTTAAACCACACACATAATGAGTGGGTTAAACAACAAATGTAAAATTCTACACGAGAGTTAAACAACACAATAAAGTAGTGGGATAATTACGAATTGAGAAGACAATCTGAGATTTAGACAACACACCTGAGGGGAGATAAAATAACGAACGAAAAACTCTGCTTGAGAGTTAAACAAAACACAAAAGGAATTGAATAAACAACAAACGAACAACTCTATTTGAGCGATATAAACAAGACACTTTGGAGAGGGATGAAGAATAAACGAATAACTCTACTTGAGAGTTAAACAACACACTAAAGGAGTGGGATAATGTCAAACGAAGAAGTCTATTCGAGATTTAAACAATGTATAGAAGGACTAAGAGTATAACAAACGAAGAACTCTGCTTGAGTGTTAAACCACACACATAAGGTGTGGGATAAACAACAAATGCATAATTCTACACGAGAGTTAAACAACACAATAAAGGAGTGGTATAATTACAAACGGAGAAGACAATCTGAGATTTAAACAACACACCTGAGGGGTGATAAAATAACGAACGAAAAACTCTACTAGAGAGTTAAACAAAACACAAACGGAATTGAATAAACAACAAAGGAACAACTTAATTTGAGTGATATATACAAAACACTTTGGAGAGGGCTGAAGAATAAACGAATAACTCTACTTGAGAGTTAAACAACACACTAAAGGAGTGGGATAATGTCAAATGAAGAAGTCTATTCAAGATTTAAACAATGCATACAAGGAATAAGAGTATAACAAACGAAGAACTCTGCTTGAGTGTTAAACCACACACATAAGGTGTGGGATAAACAACAAATGCATAACTCTACACGAGAGTTAAACAACACTGATAAAGAGTGGGATAATTACAAGCGGAGAAGACAATCGAGATTTAAACAACACACGAGGGGTGATAAAATAACGAACGAAAAACTCTACTAGAGTTAAACAAAACACAAAAGAAATTGAATAAACAACAAGCGAACAACTCATTTTGAGTGATATAAACAAGACACTTTGGAGAGGGATGAAGAACAAACGAATAACTCTACTTGAGAGTTAAATAACACACTAAAGGAGTGGGATAATGTCAAGCGAAGAAGTCTATTCGAGATTTAAACAATGCACAGGAGAATAAGAGTATAACAAGCGAAGAACTCTACTTGAGTGTTAAACCACACATAATGAGTGGGTTAAACAACAAAAGTATAATTCTACTTGAGAGTTAAACAACACAATAAAGGAGTGGGATAATTACAAGCGGAGAAGACAATCGAGATTTAAACAACACACCTGAGGGGTGATAAAATAACGAACGAAAAACTCTACTTGAGAGTTAAACAAAAGACAAAAGGAATTGAATAAACAAAAAACGAACAACTCTATTTGAGCGATATAAACAAGACACTTTGGAGAGGGATGAAGAATAAACGAATAACTCTACTTGAGAGTTAAACAACACACTAAAGGAGTGGGATAATGTCAAACGAAGAAGTCTATTCGAGATTTAAACAATGTATAGAAGGACTAAGAGTATAACAAACGAAGAACTCTACTTGAGTGTTAAACCACACACATAAGAAGTGGGATAAACAACAAATGTAAAATTCTACACGAGAGTTAAACAACACAATAAAGGAGTGGGATAATTACAAACGGAGAAGACAATCTTAGATTTAAACAACACACGAGGGTGATAAAATAACGAACGAAAAACTCTACTTGAGAGTTAAACAAAAGACAAAACGAATTGAATAAACAAAAAACGAACAACTCTATTTGAGCGATATAAACAACACACTTTGGAGAGGGATGAACAACAAACGAATAACTCTACTTGAGAGTTAAACAACATACTAAAGGAGTGGGATAATGTCAAGCGAAGAAGTCTATTGAGATTTAAACAATGTATAGAAGGAGTAAGAGTATAACAAGCGAAGAACTGCTTGAGTGTTAAACCACACACATAAGAGTGGGATAAACAACAAATGTAAAATTCTACGAGAGTTAAACAACCTGATACAGGAGTGGGATAATTACAAACGGAGAAGACAATCTGAGATTTAAACAACACACCTGAGGGGTGATAAAATAACGAACGAAAAACTCTACTTGGGAGTTAAACATGACACAAAAGGAATTCAATAAACAACAACCGAACAACTCTATTTGAGTGATATAAAAAAGACACATTGGAGAGGGATGAACAACAAACGAATAACTCTACTTGAGAGTTAAACAACACACTACTGGAGTGGGATAATGTCAAACGAAGAAGTCTATTCGAGATTTAAACAAAGCATAGAAGGAGTAAGAGTATAACAAATGAAGAACTCTACTTGTGTGTCAAACCACACACATAATGAGTGGGATAAACAACAAAAGTAAAATTCTACACGAGTTAAACAACACAATAAAGGAGTGGGATAATTACAAACGGAGAAGACAATCTGAGATTTAAACAACACACCTGAGGGGTGACAAAATAACGAACGAAAAACCCTACAAGAGAGTTAAACAAAAAACAAAAGGAATTGAATAAACAACAAACGAACAACTCAATTTGAGTGATATGTACAAGACACTTTGGAGAGGGATGAAGAACAAACGAATAACTCTACTTGAGAGTTAAACAACGCACTAAAGGAGTGGGATCATGTGAAACGAAGAAGTCTATTCGAGATTTAAACATTGCACAGAAGGAGTAAGTGTATAACAAACGAAGAACTCTACTTGAGTGTTAAACCACACACATATGGAGTGGGATAAACAACAAATGTAAAATTCTACACGAGAGTTAAACAACACAATAAAGGAGTGGGATAATTACAAACGGAGAAGACAATCGAGATTTAAACAACACACGAGGGTGATAAAATATGACGAAAAACTCTACTTGAGAGTTAAACAAAACACTAAAGGAATTGAATAAACAACAAGCGAACAACTCTATTTGAGTGATATAAACAAGACACTTTGGAGAGGATGAAGAACAAGCGAATGAATCTACTTGAGAGTTAAACAACACACTAAAGGAGTGGGATAATGTCAAACGAAGAAGTCTATTCGAGATTTAAACAATGTATAGAAGGAGTAAGAGTATAACAAACGAATAACTCTACTTGAGTGTTAAACCACGCACATAATGAGTGGGTTAAACAACAAATGTCAAATTCAACAAGAGAGTTAAACAACACAATAAAGGAGTGGGATAATTACAAACGGAGAAGGCAATCTGAGATTTAAACAACATACACGAGGGTGATAAAATAACGAAAAACTCTACTTGAGAGTTAAACAAAACATAAAAGAAATTGAATAAACAACAAAGGAACTGCTCCATTTGAGCGATATAAACAAGACACTTTGGAGAGAGATGAATAACAAACGAATAACTCTACTTGAGAGTTAAACAACACACTAAAGGAGTGGGATAATGTCAAACGAAGAAGTCTATTCGAGTTTTAAACAATGAATAGAAGGAGTAAGAGTATAACAAACGAAGAACTTTACTTGAGAGTTAAACCACACACATAAGGAGTGGGATAAACAACAAATGTAACATTCTAAACGAGAGTTAAACAACACAATAAATGAGTGGGATAATTACAAACGGAGAAGACAATCTGTGATTTAAACAACACACCTGAGGGGTGATTAAATAACGAACAAAAAACTCTACTTTAGAGTTAAACAAAACACAAAAGGAATTGAATAAACAACAAACGAACAACTTAATTTGAGTGATATATACATGACACTTTCGAGAGGGATGAAGAACAAACGAATAACTCTACTTGAGAGTTAAACAACGCACTAAAGGAGTGGGATCATGTCAAACGAAGAAGTCTATTCGAGATTTAAACATTGCACAGAAGGAGTAAGTGTATAACAAACGAAGAACTCTACTTGAGTGTTAAACCACACACATAATGAGTGGGTTAAACAACAAATGTAAAATTCTACACTAGAGTTAAACAACACAATAAAAGAGTGGGATAATTACAAGCGGAGAAGACAATCGAGATTTAAACAACACACACGAGGGGTGATAAAATATGACGAAAAACTCTACTAGAGAGTTAAACAAAACACAAAGGAATTGAATAAACAACAAGCGAACAACTCAATTTGAGTGATATATACAAGACACTTTGGAGAGGGATGAAGAACAAGCGAATAACTCTACTTGAGAGTTAAACAACACACTAAAAGGTGGGATAATGTCAAGCGAAGAAGTCTATTAAATTTAAATTTAAACAATGCATGAAGGAGTAAGTGTATAACAAACGAAGAACTCTACTTGAGTATTAAACCACACACATAATGAGTGGGTTAAACAACAAATGTAAAATTCTACACGCGAGTTAAACAACACAATAAAGGAGTGGTATAATTACAAACGGAGAAGACAATCTGAGATTTAAACAACACACCTGAGGGTGATAAAATAACGAACGAAAAACTCTACTTGAGAGTTAAACAAAACACAAAAGGAATTGAATAAACAACAAACGAACAACTCTATTTGAGCGATATAAACAAGACACTTTGGAGAGGGATGAAGAACAAACGAATAACTCTACTTGAGAGTTAAACAACACACTAAAGGAGTGGGATAATGTCAAACGAAGAAGTCTCTTCGAGGTTTAAACAAATTATAGATGGACTAAGAGTATAACAAACGAAGAACTCTGCTTGAGTGTTAAACCACACACATATGGTGTGGGATAAACAACAAATGCAAAATTCTACACGAGAGTTAAACAACACAATAAAGGAGTGGGATCATTACAAACGGAGAAGACAATCTGAGATTTAAACAACACACCTGAGGGGTGATAAAATAACGAACGAAAAACTCTACTAGAGAGTTAAACAAAACACAAAAGGAATTGAATAAACAACAAACGAACAACTCAATTTGAGTGATATATACAAGACACTTTGGAGAGGGATGAAGAACAAACGAATAACTCTACTTGAGAGTTAAACAACACACTAAAGGAGTGGGATAATGTCAAACGAAGAAGTCTATTCGAGATTTAAACAATGCACAAAAGGAGTAAGTGTATAACAAATGAAGAACTCTACTTGAGTGTTAAACCACACACATAATGAGTGGGTTAAACAACAAATGTAAAATTCTACACGAGAGTTAAACAACACAATAAAGGAGTGGGATAATTACAAACGGAGAAGACAATCTGAGATTTAAACAACACACCTGAGGGGTGATAAAATAACGAACGAAAAACTCTACTAGAGAGTTAAACAAAACACATAAGGAATTGAATAAACAACAAACGAACAACTCAATTTGAGTGATATATACATGACGCTTTCGAGAGGGATGAAGAACAAACGAATAACTCTACTTGAGAGTTAAACAACGCACTAAAGGAGTGGGATCATGTGAAACGAAGAAGTCTATTCGAGATTTAAACAATGCACAGAAGGAGTAAGAGTATAACAAACGAAGAACTCTATTTGAGTGTTAAACCACACACATAATGAGTGGGTTAAACAACAAATGTAAAATTCAACACGAGAGTTAAACAACACAATAAAGGAGTGGGATAATTACAAACGGAGAAGACAATCTAAGATTTAAACAACACACGAGGGGTGATAAAATAACGAGCGAAAAACTCTACTTGAGAGTTAAACATAACACAAACGGAATTGAATAAACAACAAACAAACACCTCTATTTGAGCGATATAAACAAGACACTTTGGAGAGGGATGAAGAATAAACGAATAACTCTACTTGAGAGTTAAACAACACACTAAAGGAGTGGGATAATGTCAAACGAAGAAGTCTATTCGAGATTTAAACAATGTATAGAAGGAGTAAGAGTATAACAAACGAATAACTCTACTTGAGTGTTAAACCACACACATAATGAGTGGGTTAAACAACAAATGTCAAATTCAACACGAGAGTTAAACAACACAATAAAGGAGTGGGATAATTACAAACGGAGAAGACAATCTGAGATTTAAACAACACACCTGAGGGGTGATTAAATAACGAACGAAAAACTCTATTAGAGAGTTAAACAAAACACAAATGGAATTGAATAAACAACAAACGAACAACTCAATTTGAGTGATATATACAAGACACTTTGGAGAGGGATGAAGAACAAACGAATAACTCTACTTGAGAGTTAAACAACACACTAAAGGAGTGGGATAATGTCAAACGAAGAAGTCTATTCGAGAGTTAAACAATGTATAAAAGGAGTAAGAGTATAACAAACGAAGAACTCGACTTGAGTGTTAAACCACACACATAAGTAGTGGGATAAACAACAAATGTAAAATTCTACACGAGAGTTAAACAACACAATAAAGGAGTGGGATAATTACAAACGGAGAAGACAATCTGAGATTTAAACAACACACCTGAGGGGTGATAAAATAACGAACGAAAAACTCTACTAGAGAGTTAAACAAAACACAAAAGGAATTGAATAAACAACAAACGAACAACTCAATTTGAGTGATATATACAAGACACTTTGGAGAGGGATGAAGAACAAACGAATAACTCTACTTGAGAGTTAAACAACACACTAAAGGAGTGGGATAATGTCAAACGAAGAAGTCTATTCGAGATTTAAACAATGCACAGAAGGAGTAAGTGTATAACAAACGAAGAACTCTACTTGAGTGTTAAACCACACACATAATGAGTGGGTTAAACAACAAATGTAAAATTCTACACGAGAGTTAAACAACACAATAAAGGAGTGGGATAATTACAAACGGAGAAGACAATCTGAGATTTAAACAACACACCTGAGGGGTGATAAAATAACGAACGAAAAACTCTATTAGAGAGTTAAACAAAACACAAAAGGAATTGAATAAACAACAAACGAACAACTCAATTTGAGTGATATATACAAGACACTTTGGAGAGGGATGAAGAACAAACGAATAACTCTACTTGAGAGTTAAACAACACACTAAAGGAGTGGGATAATGTCAAACGAAGAAGTCTATTCGAGATTTAAACAATGCACAGAAGGAGTAAGTGTATAACAAACGAAGAACTCTACTTGAGTATTAAACCACACACATAATGAGTGGGTTAAACAACAAAAGTAAAATTCTACACGAGAGTTAAAAAACATACTAAAGGAGTGGGATAATTACAAACGGAGAAGACAATCTGAGATTTAAACAACACACCTGAGGGGAGATAAAATAACGAACGAAAAACTCTACTTGAGAGTTAAACAAAACACAAAAGGAATTGAATAAACAACAAACGAACAACTCTATTTGAGCGATATAAACAAGACACTTTGGAGAGGGATGAAGAACAAACGAATAACTCTACTTGAGAGTTAAAAAACATACTAAAGGAGTGGGATAATTACAAACGGAGAAGACAATCTGAGATTTAAACAATGTACAGAAGGAGTAAGTGTATAACAAACGAAGAACTCTACTTGAGTGTTAAACCACACACATAATGAGTGGGTTAAACAACAAATGTAAAATTCTACACGAGAGTTAAACAACACAATAAAGGAGTGGGATAATTACAAACGGAGAAGACAATCTGAGATTTAAACAACACACCTGAGGGGTGATAAAATAACGAACGAAAAACTCTACTAGAGAGTTAAACAAAACACAAACGGAATTGAATAAACAACAAACGAACAACTTAATTTGAGTGATATATACAAGACACTTTGGAGAGGGATGAAGAATAAACGAATAACTCTACTTGAGAGTTAAACAACACACTAAAGGAGTGGGATAATGTCAAACGAAGAAGTCTATTCGAGAGTTAAACAATGTATAAAAGGAGTAAGAGTATAACAAACGAAGAACTCTACTTGAGTGTTAAACCACACACATAAGGAGTGGGATAAACAACAAATGTAAAATTCTACACGAGAGTTAAACAACACAATAAAGGAGTGGGATGATTACAAACGGAGAAGACAATCAGAGATTTAAACAACACACCAGAGGGGTGATAAAATAACGAACGAAAAACTCTACTAGAGAGTTAAACAAAATACAAAAGGAATTGAATAAACAACAAACGAACAACTCAATTTGAGTGATATATACAAGACACTTTGGAGAGGGATGAAGAACAAACGAATAACTCTACTTGAGAGTTAAACAACACACTAAAGGAGTGGGATAATGTCAAACGAAGAAGTCTATTCGAGATTTAAACAATGCACAAAAGGAGTAAGTGTATAACAAATGAAGAACTCTACTTGAGTGTTAAACCACACACATAATGAGTGGGTTAAACAACAAATGTAAAATTCTACACGAGAGTTAAACAACACAATAAAGGAGTGGGATAATTACAAACGGAGAAGACAATCTGAGATTTAAACAACACACCTGAGGGGTGATAAAATAACGAACGAAAAACTCTACTAGAGAGTTAAACAAAACACAAAAGGAATTGAATAAACAACAAACGAACAACTCAATTTGAGTGATATATACAAGAGACTTTGGAGAGGATGAAGAACAAACGAATAACTCTACTTGAGATTTAAACAACACACTAAAGGAGTGGGATAATGTCTAACGAAGAAGTCTATTCGAGAGTTAAACAATGTACAAAAGGAGTAAGAGTATAACAAACGAAGGACTCGACTTGAGTGTTAAACCACACACATAAGGTGTGGGATAAACAACAAATGTAAAATTCTACACTAGAGTTAAACAACACAATCAAGAAGTGGGATAATTACAAACGGAGAAGACAATCTGAGATTTAAACAACACACCTGAGGTGTGATAAAATAACGAACGAAAAACTCTACTAGAGAGTTAAACAAAACACAAAAGGAATTGAATAAACAACAAACGAACAACTCAATTTGAGTGATATATACAAGACACTTTGGACAGGGATGAAGAACAAACGAATAACTCTACTTGATAGTTAAACAACACACTAAAGGAGTGGGATAATGTCAAACGAAGAAGTCTATTCGAGATTTAAACAATGCACAAAAGGAGTAAATGTATAACAAACGAAGAACTCTACTTGAGTGTTAAACCAAACACATAATTAGTGGGTTAAACAACAAATGTAAAATTCTACATGAGAGTTAAACAACACAATAAAGGAGTGGGATAATTACAAACAGAGAAAACAATCTGAGATTTAAACAACACACCTGAGGGGTGATAAAATAACGAACGAAAAACTCTACTAGAGAGTTAAACAAAACACAAAAGGAATTGAATAAACAACAAACGAACAACTCAATTTGAGTGATATATACAAGACACTTTGGAGAGGGATGAAGAACAAACGAATAACTCTACTTGAGAGTTAAATAACACACTAAAGGAGTGGGATAATGTCAAACGAAGAAGTCTATTCGAAATTTAAACAATGCACAGAAGGAGTAAGTGTATAACAAACGAAGAACTCTACTTGAGTGTTAAACCACACACATAATGAGTGGGTTAAACAACAAATGTAAAATTGTACACGGAGTTAAACAACACAATAATGGACTGGGATAATTACAAGCGGAGAAGACAATCGAGATTTAAACAACACACGAGGGGTGATAAAATAACGAAAAACTCTACTTGAGAGTAAAACACAACCCAAAAGGAATTGAATAAACAACAAACGAACAACTCTATTTGAGTGATATAAACAGGACACTTTGGAGAGGGATGAAGAACAAACGAATAACTCTACTTGAGAGTTAAACAACACACTAAAGGAGTGGGATAATGTCTAACGAAGAAGTCTATTCGAGAGTTAAACAATGTATAAAAGGAGTAAGAGTATAACAAACGAAGAACTCGACTTGAGTGTTAAACCACACACATAAGTAGTGGGATAAACAACAAATGTAAAATTCTACACGAGAGTTAAACAACACAATAAAGGAGTGGGATGATTTCAAACGGAGAAGACAATCAGAGATTTAAACAACACACCAGAGGGGTGATAAAATAACAAACGAAAAACTCTACTATAGAGTTAAACAAAATACAAAAGGAATTGAATAAACAACAAACGAACAACTCAATTTGAGTGATATATACAAGACACTTTGGAGAGGGATGAACAAAAAACGAATAACTCTACTTGAGAGTTAAACAACACACTAAAGGAGTGGGATAATGTCTAACGAAGAAGCCTATTCGAGATTTAAACAATACACAGAAGGAGTAAGAGTATAATAAACGAAGAACTCTACTTGAGTGTTAAACCACACACATAATGAGTGGGTTAAACAACAAATGTAAAATTCTACACGAGAGTTATACAACACAATAAAGAAGTGGGATAATTACAAACGGAGAAGACAATCTGAGATTTAAACAACAGACCTGAGGGGTGATAAAATAACGAACGAAAAACTCTACTAGAGAGTTAAACAAAACACAAAAGGAATTGAATAAACAACAAACGAACAACTTAATTTGAGTGATATATACAAGACACTTTGGAGAGGGATGAACAGAAAATGAATAACTCTACTTGAGAGTTAAACAACACACTAAAGGAGTGGGATAATGTCTAATGAAGAAGTCTATTCGAGATTTAAACAATGTACAAAAGGAGTAACAGTATAACAAACGAAGAACTCTACTTGAGTGTTAAACCACACACATAAGGTGTGGGATAAACAACAAATGTAAAATTCTACACGAGAGTTAAACAACACAATAAAGAAGTGGGATAATTACAAACGGAGAAGACAATCTGAGATTTAAACAACACACCTGAGGGGTGATAAAATAACGAACGAAAAACTCTACTTTAGAGTTAAACATAACACAAAAGGAATTGAATAAACAACAAACAAACAACTCTATTTGAGTGATATATACAAGACACTTTGGAGAGGGATGAAGAACAAACGAATAACTCTACTTGAGAGTTAAACAACACACTAAAGGAGTGGGATAATGTCTAACGAAGAAGTCTATTCGAGAGTTAAACAATGTACAAAAGGAGTAAGAGTATAACAAACGAAGAACTCGACTTGAGTGTTAAACCACACACATAAGGTGTGGGATAAACAACAAATGTAAAATTCTACACGAGAGTTAAACAACACAATAAAGAAGTGGGATAATTACAAACGGAGAAGACAATCTGAGATTTAAACAACACACCTGAGGGGTGATAAAATAACGAACGAAAAACTCTACTAGAGAGTTAAACAAAACACAAAAGGAATTGAATAAACAACAAACGAACAACTCAATTTGAGTGATATATACAAGAGACTTTAGAGAGGATGAAGAACAAACGAATAACTCTACTTGAGATTTAAACAACACACTAAAGGAGTGGGATAATGTCAAACGAAGAAGTCTATTCGAGATTTAAACAATGCACAAAAGGAGTAAGTGTATACCAAACGAAGAACTCTACTTGAGTGTTAAACCACACACATAATGAGTGGGTTAAACAACAAATGTAAAATTCTACATGAGAGTTAAACAACACAATAAAGGAGTGGGATAATTACAAACGGAGAAGACAATCTGAGATTTAAACAACACACCTGAGGGGTGATAAAATAACGAACGAAAAACTCTACTAGAGAGTTAAACAAAACACAAAAGGAATTGAATAAACAACAAACGAACAACTCAATTTGAGTGATATATACAAGACACTTTGGAGAGGGATGAAGAACAAACGAATAACTCTACTTGAGAGTTAAATAACACACTAAAGGAGTGGGATAATGTCAAACGAAGAAGTCTATTCGAAATTTAAACAATGCACAGAAGGAGTAAGTGTATAACAAACGAAGAACTCTACTTGAGTGTTAAACCACACACATAATGAGTGGGTTAAACAACAAATGTAAAATTGTACACGGAGTTAAACAACACAATAATGGACTGGGATAATTACAAACGGAGAAGACAATCTGAGATTTAAACAACACACCTGAGGGGAGATAAAATAACGAACGAAAAACTCTACTTGAGAGTTAAACAAAACACAAAAGGAATTGAATAAACAACAAACAAACAACTCTATTTGAGCGATATAAACAAGACACTTTGTAGAGGGATGAACAACAAACGAATAACTCTACTTGAGAGTTAAACAACACACTAAAGGAGTGGGATAATGTCAAACGAAGAAGTCTGTTCGAGATTTAAACAATATATAGAAGGAGTAAGAGTATAACAAACGAAGAATTCTGCTTGAGTGTTAAACCACACACATAAGATGTGGGATAAACCACAAATGCAAAATTCTACACTATGGTAAAAAACACCAATAAAGGAGTGGGATAATTACAAACGGAGAAGACAATCTGAGATTTAAACAACACACCTGAGGTGTGATAAAATAACGAACGAAAAACTCTACTAGAGAGTTAAACAAAACACAAAAGGAATTGAATAAACAACAAACGAACAACTCAATTTGAGTGATATATACAAGAGACTTTGGAGAGGATGAAGAACAAACGAATAACTCTACTTGAGAGTTAAACAACACACTAAAGGAGTGGGATATTGTCAAACGAAGAAGTCTATTCGAGATTTAAACAATGTACAGAAGGAGTAAGAGTATAACAAACGAAGAACTCTACTTGAGTGTTAAACCACACACATAAGAAGTGGGATAAACAACAAATGTAAAATTCTACACGAGAGTTAAACAACACAATAAAGGAGTGGGATAATTACAAACGGAGAAGACAATCTGAGATTTAAACAACACACCTGAGGGGTGATAAAATAACGAACGAAAAACTCTATTAGAGAGTTAAACAAAACACAAAAGGAATTGAATAAACAACAAACGAACAACTCAATTTGAGTGATATATACAAGACACTTTGGAGAGGGATGAAGAACAAACGAATAACTCTACTTGAGAGTTAAACAACACACTAAAGGAGTGGGATAATGTCAAACGAAGAAGTCTATTCGAGATTTAAACAATGCACAAAAGGAGTAAGTGTATAACAAATGAAGAACTCTACTTGAGTGTTAAACCACACACATAATGAGTGGGTTAAACAACAAATGTAAAATTCTACACGAGAGTTAAACAACACAATAAAGGAGTGGGATAATTACAAACGGAGAAGACAATCTGAGATTTAAACAACACACCTGAGGGGTGATTAAATAACGAACGAAAAACTCTACTTTAGAGTTAAACAAAACACAAAAGGAATTGAATAAACAACAAACAAACAACTCAATTTGAGCGATATAAACAAGACACTTTGGAGAGGGATGAACAACAAACGAATAACTCTACTTGAGAGTTAAACAACACACTAAAGGAGTGGGATAATGTCAAACGAAGAAGTCTATTCGAGATTTAAACAATGTATAGAGGACTAAGAGTATAACAAACGAAGAACTCTGCTTGAGTGTTAAACCACACACATAAGGTGTGGGATAAACAACAAATGCAAAATTCTTCACGAGAATTAAACAACACAATAAAGGAGTGGATAATTACAAACGGAGAAGACAATCTGAGATTTAAACAACACACCTGAGGGGTGATAAAATAACGAATGAAAAACTCTACTAGAGAGTTAAACAAAACACAAAAGGAATTGAATAAACAAAAAACGAAAAACTCAATTTTAGTGATATATACAAGACACTTTGGACAGGGATGAAGAACAAACGAATAACTCTACTTGAGTGTTAAATAACACACTAAAGGAGTGGGATAATGTCAAACGAAGAAGTCTATTCGAGATTTAAACATTGCACAGAAGGAGTAAGTGTATAACAAACGAAGAACTCTACTTGAGTGTTAAACCACACACATAATGAGTGGGTTAAACAACAAATGTAAAATTCTACACGAGAGTTAAACAACACAATAATGGACTAGGATAATTACAAACGGAGAAGACAATCTGAGATTTAAACAACACACCTGAGGGGAGATAAAATAACGAACGAAAAACTCTACTTGAGAGTTAAACAAAACACAAAAGGAATTGAATAAACAACAAACGAACAACTCTATTTGAGCGATATAAACAAGACACTTTGGAGAGGGATGAACAACAAACGAATAACTCTACTTGAGAGTTAAACAACACACTAAAGGAGTGGGATAATGTCAAACGAAGAAGTCTATTCGAGATTTAAACAATATATAGAAGGAGTAAGAGTATAACAAACGAAGAACTCTGCTTGAGTGTTAAACCACACACATAAGATGTGGGATAAACCACAAATGCAAAATTCTACACGAGAGTTAAACAACACAATAAAGGAGTGGGATAATTACAAACGGAGAAGACAATCTGAGATTTAAACAACACACCTGAGGGGTGATAAAATAACGAACGAAAAACTCTACTAGAGAGTTAAACAAAACACAAAAGGAATTGAATAAACAACAAACGAACAACTCAATTTGAGTGATATATACAAGACACTTTGGAGAGGGATGAAGAATAAACGAATAACTCTACTTGAGAGTTAAACAACACACTAAAGGAGTGGGATAATGTCAAACGAAGAAGTCTATTCGAGATTTAAACAATGTATAGAAGGACTAAGAGTATAACAAACGAAGAACTCTGCTTGAGTGTTAAACCACACACATAAGGTGTGGGATAAACAACAAATGCATAATTCTACACGAGAGTTAAACAACACAATAAAGGAGTGGTATAATTACAAACGGAGAAGACAATCTGAGATTTAAACAACACACCTGAGGGGTGATAAAATAACGAACGAAAAACTCTACTAGAGAGTTAAACAAAACACAAAAGGAATTGAATAAACAACAAACGAGCAACTCAATTTGAGTGACATATACAAGACACTTTGGAGAGGGATGAAGAATAAACGAATAACTCTACTTGAGAGTTAAACAACACACTAAAGGAGTGGGATAATGTCAAACGAAGAAGTCTATTCGAGATTTAAACAATGCACAGAAGGAGTAAGTGTATAACAAACGAAGAACTCTACTTGAGTGTTAAACCACACACATAATGAGTGGGTTAAACAACAAATGTAAAATTCTACACGAGAGTTAAACAACACAATAAAGGAGTGGGATAATTACGAATGGAGAAGACAATCTGAGATTTAGACAACACACCTGAGGGGAGATAAAATAACGAACGAAAAACTCTACTTGAGAGTTAAACAAAACACAAAAGGAATTGAATAAACAACAAACGAACAACTCTATTTGAGCGATATAAACAAGACACTTTGGAGAGGGATGAAGAATAAACGAATAACTCTACTTGAGAGTTAAACAACACACTAAAGGAGTGGGATAATGTCAAACGAAGAAGTCTATTCGAGATTTAAACAATGCATACAAGGAATAAGAGTATAACAAACGAAGAACTCTCCTTCAGTGTTAAACCACACACATAAGGAGTGGGATAAACAACAAATGTAAAATTCTACACGAGAGTTAAACAACACAATAAAGGAGTGGGATAATTACAAACGGAGAAGACAATCTGAGATTTAAACAACACACCTGAGGGTGATAAAATAACGAAAAACTCTACTTGAGAGTTAAACAAAACACAAAAGGAATTGAATAAACAACAAACGAACAACTCTATTTGAGCGATATAAACAAGACACTTTGGAGAGGGATGAACAACAAACGAATAACTCTACTTGAGAGTTAAACAACACACTAAAGGAGTGGGATAATGTCAAACGAAGAAGTCTATTCGAGATTTAAACAATATATAGAAGGAGTAAGAGTATAACAAACGAAGAACTCTGCTTGAGTGTTAAACCACACACATAAGATGTGGGATAAACCACAAATGCAAAATTATACACGAGAGTTAAACAACACACCTGAGGGGTGATAAAATAACGAACGAAAAACTCTACTAGAGAGTTAAACAAAACACAAACGGAATTGAATAAACAACGAAGGAACAACTTAATTTGAGTGATATATACAAAACACTTTGGAGAGGGCTGAAGAATAAACGAATAACTCTACTTGAGAGTTAAACAACACACTAAAGGAGTGGGATAATGTCAAACGAAGAAGTCTATTCGAGATTTAAACATTGCACAGAAGGAGTAAGTGTATAACAAACGAAGAACTCTACTTGAGTGTTAAACCACACACATAATGAGTGGGTTAAACAACAAATGTAAAATTCTACATGAGAGTTAAACAACACAATAAAGGAGTGGGATAATTACAAACGGAGAAGACAATCTGAGATTTAAACAACACACCTGAGGGGTGATAAAATAACGAAAAACTCTATTAGAGAGTTAAACAAAACACAAATGGAATTGAATAAACAACAAACGAACAACTCAATTTGAGTGATATATACAAGACACTTTGGAGAGGGATGAAGAACAAACGAATAACTCTACTTGAGAGTTAAACAACACACTAAAGGAGTGGGATAATGTCAAACGAAGAAGTCTATTCGAGATTTAAACAATGCACAAAAGGAGTAAGTGTATAACAAATGAAGAACTCTACTTGAGTGTTAAACCACACACATAATGAGTGGGTTAAACAACAAATGTAAAATTCTACACGAGAGTTAAACAACACAATAAAGGAGTGGGATAATTACAAACGGAGAAGACAATCTGAGATTTAAACAACACACACGAGGGAGATAAAATAACGAGCGAAAAACTCTACTTGAGAGTTAAACAAAACACAAAGGAATTGAATAAACAACAAACGAACAACTCTATTTGAGCGATATAAACAAGACACTTTGGAGAGGGATGAACAACAAACGAATAACTCTACTTGAGAGTTAAACAACACACTAAAGGAGTGGGATAATGTCAAACGAAGAAGTCTATTCGAGATTTAAACAATATATAGAAGGAGTAAGAGTATAACAAACGAAGAACTCTGCTTGAGTGTTAAACCACACACATAAGATGTGGGATAAACCACAAATGCAAAATTCTACACGAGAGTTAAACAACACTGATAAAGGAGTGGGATAATTACAAGCGGAGAAGACAATCGAGATTTAAACAACACACACGAGGGTGATAAAATAACGAACGAAAAACTCTACTAGAGAGTTAAACAAAATACAAAAGGAATTGAATAAACAACAAACGAACAACTCAATTTGAGTGATATATACAAGACACTTTGGAGAGGGATGAACAAAAAACGAATAACTCTACTTGAGAGTTAAACAACACACTAAAGGAGTGGGATAATGTCTAACGCAGAAGCCTATTCGAGATTTAAATATTGTATAGAAGGAGTAAGAGTATAACAAACGAAGAACTCTACTTTATTGTTAAACCACACACATAAGGTGTGGGATAAACAAGAAATGTAAAATTCTACACGAGAGTTAAACAACACAATAAAGAAGTGGGATAATTATAAACGGAGAAGACAATATGATATTTAAACAACTCACCTGAGGGGTGATAAAATAACGAACGAAAAACACTATTAGAGAGTTAAACAAAACACAAGAGGAATTGAGTAAACAACAAACGAACAACTTAATTTGAGTGATATATACAAGACACTTTGGAGAGGGATGAAGAACAAACGAATAACTCTACTTGAGAGTTAAACAACACACTAAAGGAGTGGGATAATGTCAAGCGAAGAAGTCTATTCGAAATTTAAACAATGTACAAAAGGAGTAAGTGTATAACAAACGAAGAACTCTACTTGAGTGTTAAACCACACACATAATGAGTGGGTTAAACAACAAATGTAAAATTCTACATGAGAGTTAAACAACACAATAAAAGAGTGGGATGATTACAAATGGAGAAGACAATCTGAGATTTAAGCAACACACCTGAGGGGAGATAAAATAACGAACGAAAAACTCTACTTGAGAGTTAAACAAAACACAAAAGGAATTGAATAAACAACAAACAAAAAACTCTATTTGAGCGATATAAAAAAGACACTTTGGAGAGGGATGAACAAAAAAAGAATAACTCTACTTGAGAGTTAAACAACACACTAAAGGAGTGGGATAATGTCAAACGAAGAAGTCTATTCGAGATTTAAACAATGCACAGAAGGAGTAAGTGTATAACAAACGAAGAACTCTACTTGAGTATTAAACCACACACATAATGAGTGGGTTAAACAACAAATGTAAAATTCTACACGAGAGTTAAACAACACAATAAAGGAGTGGGATAATTACAAATGGAGAAGACAATCTGAGATTTAAACAACACACCTGAGGGGAGATAAAATAACGAACGAAAAACTCTACTTGAGAGTTAAACAAAACACAAAAGGAATTGAATAAACAACAAACGAACAACTCTATTTGAGCGATATAAACAAGACACTTTGGAGAGGGATGAAGAATAAACGAATAACTCTACTTGAGAGTTAAACAACACACTAAAGGAGTGGGATAATGTCAAACGAAGAAGTCTATTCGAGATTTAAACAATGTACAGAAGGAGTAAGTGTATAACAAACGAAGAACTCTACTTGAGTGTTAAACCACACACATAATGAGTGGGTTAAACAACAAATGTAAAATTCTACACGAGAGTTAAACAACACAATAAAGGAGTGGGATAATTACGAATGGAGAAGACAATCTGAGATTTAGACAACACACCTGAGAGGAGATAAAATAACGAACGAAAAACTCTACTTGAGAGTTAAACAAAACACAAAAGGAATTGAATAAACAACAAACAAACAACTCTATTTGAGCGATATAAACAAGACACTTTGGAGAGGGATGAACAAAAAACGAATAACTCTACTTGAGAGTTAAACAACACACTAAAGGAGTGGGATAATGTCTAACGAAGAAGTCTATTCGAGAGTTAAACAATGTACAAAAGGAGTAAGAGTATAACAAACGAAGAACTCGACTTGAGTGTTAAACCACACACATAAGGTGTGGGATAAACAACAAATGTAAAATTCTACACGAGAGTTAAACAACACAATAAAGAAGTGGGATAATTACAAACGGAGAAGACAATCTGAGATTTAAACAACACACCTGAGGGTGATAAAATAACGAACGAAAAACTCTACTAGAGAGTTAAACAAAACACAAAAGGAATTGAATAAACAACAAACGAACAACTCAATTTGAGTGATATATACAAGACACTTTGGAGAGGGATGAAGAACAAACGAATAACTCTACTTGAGAGTTAAACAACACACTAAAGGAGTGGGATAATGTCAAACGAAGAAGTCTATTCGAGATTTAAACAATGCACAGAAGGAGTAAGTGTATAACAAACGAAGAACTCTACTTGAGTGTTAAACCACACACATAATGAGTGGGTTAAACAACAAATGTAAAATTGTACACGGAGTTAAACAACACAATAATGGACTGGGATAATTACAAACGGAGAAGACAATCTGAGATTTAAACAACACACCTGAGGGGAGATAAAATAACGAACGAAAAACTCTACTTCAGAGTTAAACAAAACACAAAAGGAATTGAATAAACAACAAACGAACAACTCTATTTGAGCGATATAAACAAGACACTTTGGAGAGGGATGAACAACAAACGAATAACTCTACTTGAGAGTTAAACAACACTCTAAAGGAGTGGGATAATGTCAAACGAAGATGTCTATTCGAGATTTAAACAATATATAGAAGGAGTAAGAGTATAACAAACGAAGAACTCTGCTTGAGTGTTAAACCACACACATAAGATGTGGGATAAACCACAAATGCAAAATTCTACACGAGAGTTAAACAACACAATAAAGGAGTGGGATAATTACAAACGGAGAAGACAATCTGAGGTTTAAACAACACACCTGAGGGGTGATAAAATAACGAACGAAAAACTCTACTAGAGAGTTAAACAAAACACAAAAGGAATTGAATAAACAACAAACGAACAACTCAATTTGAGTGATATATACAAGACACATTGGAGAGGGATGAACAAAAAACGCATAACACTACTTGAGAGTTAAACAACACACTAAAGGAGTGGGATAATGTCTAACGAAGAAGTCTATTCGAGATTTGAACAATGTACAGAAGGAGTAAGAGTATAAAAAACGAAGAACTCTACTTGAGTGTTAAACCACACACATAAGGTGTGGGATAAACAACAAATGTAAAATTCTACACGAGAGTTAAACAACACAATAAAGGAGTGGGATAATTACAAACGGAGAAGACAATCTGAGATTTAAACAACACACCTGAGGGGTGATAAAATAACGAACGAAAAACTCTACTAGAGAGTTAAATAAAACACAAACGGAATTGAATAAACAACAAACGAACAACTCAATTTGAGTGATAAATACAACACACTTTGGACAGGGATGAAGAACAAACGAATAACTCTACTTGATAGTTAAACAACACACTAAAGGAGTGGGATAATGTCAAACGAAGAAGTCTATTCGAGATTTAAACAATGCACAAAAGGAGTAAATGTATAACAAACGAAGAACTCTACTTGAGTGTTAAACCAAACACATAATGAGTGGGTTAAACAACAAATGTAAAATTCTACATGAGAGTTAAACAACACAATAAAGGAGTGGGATGATTACAAATGGAGAAGACAATCTGAGATTTAAGCAACACACCTGAGGGGAGATAAAATAACGAACGAAAAACTCTACTTGAGAGTTAAACAAAACACAAAAGGAATTGAATAAACAACAAACAAAAAACTCTATTTGAGCGATATAAACAAGACACTTTGGAGAGGGATGAACAAAAAACGAATAACACTACTTGAGAGTTAAACAACACACTAAAGGAGTGGGATAATGTCAAACGAAGAAGTCTATTCGAGATTTAAACAATGCACAACCGGAGTAAGTGTATAACAAACGAAGAACTCTACTTGAGTGTTAAACCACACACATAATGAGTGGGTTAAACAACAAATGTAAAATTCTACATGAGAGTTAAACAACACAATAAAGGAGTGGGATGATTACAAATGGAGAAGACAATCTGAGATTTAAGCAACACACCTGAGGGGAGATAAAATAACGAACGAAAAACTCTACTTGAGAGTTAAACAAAACACAAAAGGAATTGAATAAACAACAAACAAAAAACTCTATTTGAGCGATATAAACAAGACACTTTGGAGAGGGATGAACAAAAAACGAATAACACTACTTGAGAGTTAAACAACACACTAAAGGAGTGGGATAATGTCTAACGAAGAAGTCTATTCGAGATTTAAACAATGTACAAACGGAGTAAGTGTATAACAAACGAAGAACTCTACTTGAGTGTTAAACCACACACATAATGAGTGGGTTAAACAACAAATGTAAAATTCTACATGAGAGTTAAACAACACAATAAAGGAGTGGGATGATTACAAATGGAGAAGACAATCTGAGATTTAAGCAACACACCTGAGGGGAGATAAAATAACGAACGAAAAACTCTACTTGAGAGTTAAACAAAACACAAAAGGAATTAAATAAACAACAAACAAAAAACTCTATTTGAGCGATATAAACAAGACACTTTGGAGAGGGATGAACAAAAAACGAATAACACTACTTGAGAGTTAAACAACACACTAAAGGAGTGGGATAATGTCTAACGAAGAAGTCTATTCGAGATTTAAACAATGTACAGAAGGAGTAAGAGTATAAAAAATGAAGAACTCTACTTGAGTGTTAAACCACACACATAAGGTGTGGGATATATAACAAATGTAAAATTCTACACGCGAGTTAAACAACACAATAAAGGAGTGGGATAATTACAAACGGAGAAGACAATCTGAGATTTAAACAACACACCTGAGCGGTGATAAAATAACGAACGAAAAACTCTACTAGAGAGTTCAACAAAACACAAAAGGAATTGAATAAACAACAAACGAACAACTCAATTTGAGTGATATATACAAGACACTTTGGAGAGGGATGAAGAACAAACGAATAACTCTACTTGAGAGTTAAATAACACACTAAAGGAGTGGGATAATGTCAAACGAAGAAGTCTATTCGAGATTTAAACAATGCACAGAAGGAGTAAGTGTATAACAAACGAAGAACTCTACTTGAGTGTTAAACCACACACATAATGAGTGGGTTAAACAACAAATGTAAAATTGTACACGAGAGTTAAACAACACAATAATGGACTGGGATAATTACAAACGGAGAAGACAATCTGAGATTTAAACAACACACCTGAGGGGAGATAAAATAACGAACGAAAAACTCTACTTGAGTGTTAAACAAAACACAAAAGGAATTGAATAAACAACAAACGAACAACTCTATTTGAGCGATATAAACAAGACACTTTGGAGAGGGATGAACAACAAACGAATAACTCTACTTGAGAGTTAAATAACACACTAAAGGAGTGGGATAATGTCAAACGAAGAAGTCTATTCGAGATTTAAACAATATATAGGAGTAAGAGTATAACAAACGAAGAACTCTGCTTGAGTGTTAAACCACACACATAAGATGTGGGATAAACCACAAATCCAAAATTCTACACGAGAGTTAAACAACACAATAAAGGAGTGTGTTGGTCCAGATAACGGGAAAGTAAAAGACTTGAGGGGGGGGGGGGGGTGAATAGTCTTTTAAAACTTTTGTCGATAACAAATGTTTCTCAGATATCTGAATGGATATCTGATACTTAGAATCAGAAAAGGAAGACTTATTGTAGATAAGTGTAGAAAGCAGTTAATAAGTGTGTGTGTGTGTCAAGTATAAATCTGAAATGTAAATGACACGACAAGTATAGTGGTATCTGGAGGTGGCGTAATCCTCCAACTAATCCACTTCGGTCTATCAGAGACCTAGAATTCACTAGAACAGATAATTGAGATAACCTTACAAAAATCCTATTCTAAGATTCTGAACAATTGGTTCCCAACCAAATGTTCCCCCTGAGTTGTTCCCTAGCTTCTTCAGCCAAGTACTTCCTATACTCAGAAACCTTTGAGTTGTTCCCTAGCTTCCCAAGCTAAGTACTTCCTATACTCAAAAACCTTTGGAGTTATTCCTTAGTTTCCCAAATCAAGTACTTCCTACTCGGTAACCTTGGAGTTATTCTGATTTTTCAAACTAAGTACTTCACCACTCCATGCCGGTTTTGGTGTTGGTTTCGTTTGAGTTGTCGGATGAGCGTCTTAATAACTTTTGCTTATTCGATAGCTCTGTGAACTAAGTTACTTAATACACTTTGCAGCGTATGGTATCTTGTTCGATTTTACTGACCCAAGTCTTATGATATCTGTTCAAGAGAATGAATCTCAGATAGTTGATCTTTTGATTCAACTCCTTCACAGATAGCTTTGCTTGTTTAGGATCAGGACACTTAGAACTTCAGTGTTTACTCAAGATCACAAGCTTTAGTCACAACAGAAAGCTTTGATAATAAGTAAGTTGCTTTGAGAGAGTAGGATGTTCAGAGTTCTATGTTTCAGCGTATTCAATGTGTCCGTGTGTCTCTCAAGCTGTCTAAGTGTTGATATTTATAGATGAATTTGAGTACCGTTTGAATAGTATCCGTTAGGCTCAAATTCGAACTATCGATATCTGTGTATAGTACTCTAGCAGGTTTTGTCTTCTTCTCAGAAGTTGCCGTTGCTTTTACTCAGACATCTCTGTCCGTGCATTAAATGCTTTGTACTATACTTTTTGTCATGTAGTGTCAACGGAACTATGCTTTGTATCAGAGACTAGACTTGTTGTCTGATACTTTGCACATCCTTATCTTCATTCTTCAGATACCACTTGTATTTATTGAAACACTTTGTTTGCAATATATGTTTCTCTTTCAGAAACGTGGTTAATGCTCAAGGTATCTGAGAATAGATATTTGTGGACACTTTCCTTGTTTTCAGATATGTATCTTATTTCTCAGATATCTCTTGTGACACAGTTTGAAACTGTTCGCGTCTACAAGATATCTGGCTAAGATATCTGAATAATGATTGATAATCTTGTGCAGTTTTCTTCAAATCTTCAAAAGTTGTTGAGCTTTCTGCTTGGATGTCTTCTTCTTGGTCTTCTCTTCATAAAATAAAAATTACATTTTGACCTAACATCCTATACAAGATTAGCTAGACTATCATACTAAGTGGGTTTCCTCTTTTACAATGTTCAAGTGAACCAAGAGTACTAATCACCTTTTTGAGACTAAGATAAGTCATCATGTTGCTGAACAAAATCTAAACAGATATTCTAACAAAAATTTCCCAACAAATTTCCCAACAAATTTCCCCCATTTTGATCAGTCAACGATGACTATCTTCCCTATTACAAATCTGGATGAGGAAACAATCCACCACTTAATCATTTCTTATGATCTTTCAATTCATATAATTAAGTGCAGAAAGTAGACATCAACCAAATCATAAGGTGTGATCTTTGCTGACAAGTTATCTTTTATAAAATACTATCTGAGAGTAAGTTCTTTAGATAAGTCGCAACTAAGGATTACAGATAACTTTAATACATGATACATTTAAGCTCAGTCAGCAAGATACAAAAAAAATTACATAGTAAATTAGGACAACAGGAGTAACCAAGCTCCAAGTAAACATCCTAAAGAACTAGTCTTCAAGTCTTCAATCTTCAAGTCTTCAACAATGTTTCTATGGATCAGTTTGCAAATTTCCTATCTCCAAACCTTTTGATGTCATCAGAATAATCATAAAGAAGAGTTCTGACGAGCATCTCTGTGTCTCTGGCAAATCCACAGACCTCTTTATAGGTTTTGGTAGGATTTTTCTTGGCAAAATGCTTGACCCATAGGTACTTACCCCACTTCCAGGCATGCTCTATTCTGATATCTGAAAGCTTGAAGTATTCATAGATAATCTTCAGATATCTGATGTCACCCTTGTATTGATCTTCTGTCAGATAGAACGACTCATAGGGTTCCACAGCAAGTCTTGGTCTTGCGCCTGTTCCTGTGATATTCAGAATCTTGTGCACATCATCTGGCTTTCCATATGGACAATCATCAGAGAGGTCCTTCTTCATGGCTTCAGTTCTCTTGACAACTTCAAAATCCAACCATGCTTTGATGTGATTGGTGTTGATCAAGGTAGGTTTATTCTTTCTCCATGCCATGAGTTGTTTATGGATTGGTTCTGGAAATCTTGAATTTACCAATAGATGCTTAAGTTCCAGAATCCAATAGCCATTTTTCTAATGGATGCACCTGTAGACAGAGGAATCATTGTCATACTTCACATACTCAATTTTGGCTTCTTCTGGCCTGAGTGGAAGTTGACTTTGTCTTTGTTCAGCTCTCAGTCTGTTCCTTTTCTGTCTTGAATTCTCCTTGGGGTTGTTGCTTGAAGAACTACCACCCTGGATAGACTTGGTATTTCCAGAGGGTGTTTTAGCTGCTAGTGGCTTTGCAGCTATGGGCTCAGTTAGGCTTTCAAGTTTCCTTTTTCTGTGAAGAGGAGCTTCATCTTCATCAGTCTCATCATCTTCATCAAGATCAATTCTTGTGAGATCTTTGCAGCCTTCTTCATTGCCCAGGGACTTGATTTGACCTTCTTCTTCTTCAGAAGAAGAAGATTCATCAATCCCTCTAACTTGTCTTCTCCTTGGAGCCTTGGTACTCCTTGGAGGTTTCTGTGCCATGGCCCTTGTTACCATTTTGGTTCCTTCAGTAGGTCTCTGGGAAGCAGCTTGGCTTGAGAAGGATTCATAGATTCTGAGTGGTGGCTGGGAAGTTTTTCTTCTTCCTTTCTGAGCAGCACCAGCTCCAGATTTCTTCTTGTTTTCATCTCCTTCTTCCCATTCCCCCTGACTTTGAGGTCCAGATTTGTACTTTCTTTCCCCCTTAGTCATTGTTGGCTGACTCAGTCTCATAAAGGAATCTGAGAGAGAGTCAAAATGCCCTTGTAAATAGTTGTAGGCAGTGACCAACTTCGAAGTTGGCTTTGAGCTCTGATTTTGCTTGATAAGTCCATTGTCCTTATCGGTGAGCTCGCTTGATGGGCCTAGGATGGCATCTGCTTTTCAATGATGTAACTTGCCTCTTGAAAAGCTTTTTCACTAAAGACACATCATCGTCCTTGTCATTCCAGATCTTTCCGAGCAATGATCATGCTAGTTGTTCTCCGAGTGATGAGCTCGGTGAATTTTCTCATTCGGAGGGGACGAGGCAATTACTTCCTTGTTTTGTGAAGACATCTCCTTCTTGAGTAGCTAGTACTTGGTACTGCTCATGTACTCACAGGAGTGGACGTTTGGCGGTTTGTTGAAGATTGTAGGAGCAATCAACTTTCTTTTTAAGTGAGAAACCGCTAGATGTTCATGGCGGTGTCTGCCAAAGTCTTGTCTTCTTCATCATCGAGGATTAGCCGGTGATCTTCATCCTCTTGGACATTTTCATCAATCGTATCAAGTCCAAGAACCATCTCGAGATTGGTTTCTTTCCTTTTGGGAGGAGGATGGTGCTTCTTTGAAGATGATGCGACCTTAGCATCATGCTTGACTTGAATACTTCTTGATGTCGAGTTCTTTGGCGATCTCTTGCTGACAAGATCCCGTAGCTCGTTAACCGCAGAGTAAGCATTCATTTCTTTGAGGTATTGATCTTCTAGTTGATCAAGCCTTTCTCTGGATTGAGCTATTTGATCTTCCAGTTGAAGATGGAGCTGTTGTTCTTCTTCCAACAGTTGTCTGAGTTGAGCACTTCTGGTCTGAGTGTTTAATATTTTCTGATTGGTTTCTTCAGAAAGCTCAACTACTTGTTCAGTAGTAACTGCGTGTTGGTGAGAGGATGGATGAGTAGATTTCTGAGGTGATGAAGACGGAGATTTCTGTGAAGTCTTCTCAGTTTGCTTTTCAGCAGCTGAGGCATTGTTTTTCTGTGAAATTCCTCCGGTTCCTGGTGCAGGAGCATCATCATCATCCTTTTTGTCATTATCATCCTTTTGGTGATGATCAGTCATTTCTTGAAGCATTGAATGTGCTTTGGCAAAGTGTGAGCTTTGAAGAAGTGAAGTAGGTCCCTTGTTTCTTCAATGGGAACCTGCTTTGCATCTGTTTGAGCCTGAAAGAAAGAGTTTTGAGTGAATTTCAAAACTTTGGTAGATATCTGAGTAGAAGTGTAGTTTAGTTTCTGAGTTACCTATGTATGAACATCAGGCTCAGATACTTGTTCTACTGGGACAATTGGTGTCTCAGATATCTTGTGATGAGATGGAGACTTGGAAGTCTGGTCCTCATCAACCTTTCTTTCTTGAACCTGAGAATTAACATTATCACAATACTTAGGAAATTTTATCAAGAAGAACTTTAAGTGACAAGTCAGATATCTCAGAGGTCAATTACCTCCATGGGAGGCTCAGATACTTGTCTCTCAGAGACTTGTGCAGTCTCTGGAATCTTTTCTTGTGATGAAGCCCTTGATGCCTCATCAATTTCCATAGGTGCAGGGGATGTCGCAACTTTGTCCCCTTGCACTTCTACTTCTGATTGAGCCTGTAAGTAGATAGTATTGAATAATTTAGAAGAAGTTTTAAGATAACCCAGGATGAAGAGTACTTATCACTGATTTTCATATACCTTCAAGTTTGAAAACTCAGTGATGTGTGCTTCAGAAACCTTGTTGGTTTCTGGGTTTGTTTCTGGCATTTCTGCCTTATCTTCTTCCATCTCAGTTGGAGCCTGTTAGAAACATTTATCATTAATGAGCATACAAACATTTTTACTGAAAAGTTAGTTCTCTTTAAGAATCATTTACCTGTGGCACAGGCTCAGATTTCTCAAGAGTTGAGGTTGAAGGAACCTCTTTTTCAGTATCTGAGGTAAGCTTTTCAGCTTCCTCTTGTTTTCCGTTTCTTTCGACTGTAACAAAGAGATTCTTATAAGGTAACAAGATTTATAAGTATAAAATTTTTCACAAGGTAAGAGTTAAACCAGTCATTTACCCGAGCAGTTTCAGGCTGATTGGTCTCTGGAACTTGTGACCTTTCTATACATTGGTCGTCTTGTCCCAGTGCAGTTTCTTTGTTTGAAGTTTCTGGTACTTCACACCTTTCCTGAGTATGCAACTCAGTTGCCTCCCAGTTGATCATTACGAGTAGATGTCTCGTTTGATCCCTCTCATTGAGTTGGGGAACACCTTCAATTCTGTGATTTTCTTCAAGACATCTTGTATTCTTTGGTATTTCAAAATGGAGTTCATTTACCATTTCATCAACCACTTGTGGCTGTTGTGGTTGTTGTGTTTGTGGTTGTTGTGGTTGTCTGGAAGCAGAAGATTGATCAGTAGAATGTTCTTCCAGATTTTTAGATGTGGCATTTCCATCAGCATCTGCCAATACTACGATACCACTCATCAGGGCTTTGTGAAGTTGTGCAAGAGAGTCATTCTCTGATGATGTGTTTGCACCAACAACCTTTGCTATAGGTTCAGCAATCTGTGGTGTAGGTTCTTCTTCAGATACCTTATCACCAGTTACTTGTTCAGTAACCTTAGCCCTTTTTGATTTTTCTAGGACTTGAGAGATGACTAGTTCATCATCTTCATCGTCAGAGCTCTCATCAGCATTGGGAACTGATTGGTCCATTATTCATGCGGTTTCTGCAGATGGGGCTTGGTGTTTTTCACCACTTTTGGCAGCATTCATGAGTTCATCAGCAAGGCTTTCTGCATTAGTCGCAACATTTCTGAAAGCACTTTCTCTTGCTGAGTCTATTTGTTCAGTAGGTGATAACTCTTTTGCAGCATTGATGAGTTAATCTGCCATGTTTGTAGATAACTGAGAATTGACAACCTCTTTGGGTGTGTCTTCTGATTTGCCAGCAGACTTCTTTCTTGAAGTTCTGGGCTTCTTGGTCGCAACCTTTTCTTCAGATATCTTTTCAGATTTTCTCTTCTTAGGACCTTCGAGACCCGGTAACCTTTTCATCAGATTTGTATACTCATACTTGTAGAGTAAGTTACTGTTGGCTATTTCAGCCGTCTCTCTGAGCTCAATGCCAAGCTTTTCCAGCAAGTAGCATATCTTCAGACCATATCCTACTGTGGCCTTTGGCTCAGCTAGTCCTTTAACAATCTTAGGCTCGAAGCCTTGAATCTTCTTCACAAATTTCATGAAGGCGTACTTTCCCCAGTTGAAAGGGTTTTCCAGCCTTTTGTCTTGTTGATTCAGCAAGAACATCATGATCCATCGTTCTTGGCTTATCTGGTCAGCACCTCCTTGTAGACCATCAAAGCATCTGTGAAGAATGCAAGCCAGTACATCCCAGTGAACCAACAGATGTCTGGTTCGGATGTCAGCAAGTTTGAACTCAGTGGGTGTATCTGATTTCTCAAGATCACACACATCACTGTAAAGTTCTTTAACACCTTCAAGGAGTTCCTCATCCTTGGTGTTTATTTCAAAATCCTTTCCAAGATTTTGAACCTCAAACAACTTACAGAAAGTTGTTAAGTCCAGAAGGATTTCCTTTCCTTGGACTGAGGTTTTGATTGACACTATTTCAGTGCCTTCTGATACACAGGAAATAATCCTGGGGTTGTTGTAGAATTCCAACACATCAAGTAATGAAATTCCACTAGGGCGAGCATATAGAAAACCCTTGATTTGTGCCTTTTCAAGCATGTCAAGAATCAATTTTCTGTCACTTTGGTTTTCTATTGCAGCAGTGAGGTATTCCTCAACCATGGCACCACCCCAAATCATTCTGTGACTTGAAGTCCAATGGTCAGGATTGAAAGCTCCTACCAGTCGATTGTTAACAATAACCAACTCTGGTGCTTGCTTTTCGTGATGCAGTGGAGGATTGGGATTTCTGTGTAGAAGTGTTCTTGGAGGCCATCTCTTTATATAGTAAGGATTTGAAGCTTGTGTTTGAAAGAGATTCGATTGAGTGATTCTTTTTAGAAAAACTTAATCAAGATTTGCGGAGATTTTAGAGAAGTTGCAGAGGATTAGGAGAAGGTTTTTTGCTGTTTTGATGCAAGTTGAAATTTCGGATTAGGCAAAAGTGATTTCATTTGCCAAAATCCTATATATATAGCAAGTGAATCTCAACAGACAAATACATACAAATTGATTTTGTGTGTACGTATCTGTGATTTGCAAGCAGGCGTGAGCAAAAGCTAGTTCGGCATTAAATGCTTAGTGGGCCATGTCTGAATGTCAATAGTCCACTATTTACCGTGAATTAATTTCTGCCGTTCAGATCAAGCGCTTGAATTCATCAAGGGTCACCATTGCTTCTCCAGCAATGATCACAATCAACAAATGTAATTGTGCCCATTTAATGAATTTTGGCTATTAGCTATCTGAATCACAATTCTGTTTGACCAAGGACACTTTAGCATCGAATCATCTTATACTTAGGATTTTTCCAAGTTTTTCATCAAGATAGAAATAATGCGAGTTTCAAGAGAGTAGTTGACTGCAGATAGTTGTACTATTCTCTTTTGTGTTCCCCGTTCATAGAATGATTCAGATATCTGAGTTCCTGTCTCAGAGATCTTAAGCTATCTTTTTGCTCTTTAGCCTTATTGACTTCTGGGTTCCCATTCCAGATACCTCTTCTCACTTTTCTGGATACCCGTTCCAGATACCTCTTCTCTGGATGCCCGTTCCAGATGCCTCTTTTCTCTTTTCTGGATACCCGTTCCTGATATCTGAACTTTTTCAGTTCATTGGTAGTTCCATTAGTCCAAGACTATGTCTTAAGGCTAAGAATCTACTTTCTTGTAGTGGCTTAGTGAAGATATCTGCAAGTTGGTCTTCAGTCCCAATCTTGAGTATCTCTATATTGCCTTTTTCAACATGGTCTCTGATGAAGTAATGTCTAACATCAATGTGCTTTGTTCTGGCATGAAATTTAGGATTCTGTGTAATCGCAATAGCACTTGTGTTGTCACAGAAAATGGGAGTTTTCTCCTCATCAAGTCCATAGTCTTTAAGTTGTTGTTGTATTCACAGAATTTGTGTTGCACAACAACCAGTAGCAATATATTCAGCCTCTGTGGTAGAAGTTGCAATTGAGTTTTGCTTCTTGCTAAACCATGAGATAAGTCTAGTGCCCAGAAACTGACAAGTTCCTGAGGTGCTTTTCCTATCAAGCAATGATCCAGCATAATCAGCATCTGAGTACCCAGCTAAACTCAATTCACTTTCTTTAGGATACCACAGTCCTACATCTACTGTACCCTTCACATACCTTAATATTTTCATAGCAGTGTTGTAGTGTGTTTGCATTGGATTTGTCTAAAATCTAGCACATACTCCAACAGCATATTGAATATCAGGTCTACTTGCAGTGAGGTAAAGTAGTGAACCTATCAATTTCCTATACTTATGTTCTTCAACACTCTTATCTGATTCAGTATAGGTCATTTTGGTTCCAATGCTCATAGGTATCTTAGCATTCTTTTCAGAAGGCTTAAGATTGAATTTTGTGAGCATGTCTTTTGCATACTTTGTTTGACTAATGAATATTCCATCATTAAGTTGCTTGACTTGCAATCCTAGGAAATAATTCATTTCTCCCATCATGCTCATCTCAAACTTGCTTTTCATGAGATTTGCAAAGTCATTACAAAGTTGCTTGTCCTTAGATCCAAATATAATGTCATCAACATATACTTGAACTAAGAGTAGTTTCCCATCATGGTTTAAGGTAAATAAAGTTTTATCAACTTCACCTTTCTTGAAACCATTTTCCAGAAGGTATTTGGCCAAAGTGTCATACCATGCTCTTGGAGCCTATTTCAGTCCATACAGAGCTTTCTGTAGTTTATAGACCATTCTACTTTCTGAGGAAACTTCAAAGCCAGGTGGTTGCTCAACATAAACTTCTTCTGCAAGTTCACCGTTTAGGAATGCGCTTTTGACATCCATCTGATAAACTTTGAAATTTTTATGAGCTGCAAAGGCTAGAAAGAGTCTTATTGCATCCAATCTGGCAACTGGTGCATATGACTCATCAAAATCTAAGCCTTCAGTCTGAGTGAATCACTTGGCAACCAATCTTTCTTTGTTTCTGGTTATTTCACCAGTTTCGTTCATTTTGTTTCTGAAAACCCACTTAGTTCCAATCACAGATATTCCTTCTATAAATGGAACTAGTTTCCAGACTTTGTTTCTCTCAAATTGATCCAACACTTCTTGCATTGCAGAGATCCAGTCTTGGTCTCCTAATGCTTCTTCTATACTTTTAGGTTCAATATTCGAGATGAAACATCCAAAGAGAGAATCAGCATTTTCAGCTATTGCTCTCCTAGTCCTAACACCCTGATTAATTGGTCCAATTATATCCTTTGTAGGATGATCTTTGATCCATTTCATCAAAGGTTTAGTGCTAGTAGGATCAATATCCAGGTGATCTGAATGTGAATCACTAAGATTTTGTTTTGATACTTTTTCAGTATCTAAGATATCTGACATATGAGAAATGTCATGGATATCTGACACTTTTTCAGTGTTAGAGATATCTGAGACATGCATTTCAGCATTCTTATTTTCAGATACCACTCCATGATGAAGGTTCTCAGTAACCTGTTCCATTTCTGGAAAACTCATAGGAAATTCCTCATCATGTTTGTGAGTCATCTTGTTGTTACTAGGCTTTTCAAGCTTTTCTACGTCAGAGTCATCCTCACTTTTCATAACGATGTTTTTCCTTTCTGAGGGTTCTTCTTTAGTATCCCTCAAGATAGTTCTTGAACTTTTACGAGTTCATCGGAAGAGGTGTTTTCTTACTTCCTTCATAGAATACAACATGAACTGATTCTTCAATTTTCTTTGTTCTTTTGTTGTAAACTCTGTAAGCTCATCTGCCTTTGGTTGAAATGTTCTCAGATAATCTTTCCCATTGTTTAGAACAAAACATCTACAACCAAATACTCTCAGATGTTTGATATTAGGGGGTCTACCAACCAAGATTTCATAGGGGGTCCTGTCATGGTGTTTGTTTATCAAGCATCTGTTCTGAGTGTAGCAGGCTGTGTTTACAGCTTCAACCCAATATATCTCACTTATCTCAGTGTCAGCTAGCATTGTCTTTGCAGCTTCTTTAAGGGTTCTGTTTTTCCTTTCTGCAACACCATTTTGTTGAGGTGTTCTTACAGAGGAAAGTTGATGTTGTATACCTTTGCAGGTACAAAACTCCTTTATGTACTGGTTGACAAACTCAGTACCATGGTCTGCGATACGATTGCAGATACCTTGTCATTTTCATGACTTCAAGCTTTTCAGCAGTTTGGTATCTCCACCGCATCGATTTGTGTTTGGAAAAGACAACCCAAGTGAATCTTGAGAAGTCATCTACAACAACTAGACCATACTTCTTTCTCGCATAACTAGTTAGATGATTCAAATAGATCCATGTGTAAAAGTTGCGTGGTCTAACACTAGAGTGTCGATTTTGGACTTGAAAGAGATCTTAGATTGTTTCCCCATCGGCGAGCAATGATACCATCCTTTACGAAAGATGTTCAGGAAGACCAACCACTAACTCTTTCTTGGCAAGTCTATTCAGAGTTTTGAAGTTCAAGTGACTCATTCTTTTGTGCCATAACCAGTGCTCTTCTGTGTGACCAGATTGACTCACCATGAGACATTCTTCAGTTGTGGCAGATGCCCAATCGGCAACATAAAGACTGCCTTTCTGCCGACCAACTAAGACTGTCTGCTTTGACTCATTGTCAATTAGTTTGCAGTATTTAGCTTTGAATTTTATAGTAAAACCCTTGTCTGCAAACTGGCTCATGCTAAATAGATTGTATTTCAAATCCTTAACATGTAATACGTCAGTGATTGTTGGAGGAAACAGGAAACAGGAGTCAAAATTTTATAGTCCAGGAAGCATTCTGCACACAACAGGAAACAGGAGATTAGGTTCTCATATCTTTGATGGAACCGTCAGAGTCAAAATTCTTCCAGTAGGAATCCATTTTTGAATGAATTTCTTTGAAATATGCTTTTGTCTGACAGGAACGTAAGGAGGAATTCTATTTGAATGAATGTTATCATTAGTAAGAATTATTTTCTTCCTTGGTGTGTTCCTAGGTGCTCCATATGATGCTTTCAGATACCTGTCAGGTTTCTGAGTTTGCTTTTCAGCAAACTTAGCCTTCCTTGCCAGATTTCTTCTAGCCTTGGCATTCAGATTTTCGATGATTTAACTTCCACTTCTGATAATTGCTTTGAGCAATTCTAGCTTTCAGCCATCGTTCTTGCTCCTGTTTGTACTCATGAGCAAGTTGTTTTCCGATGCCTTTGTAGCCAATACCGTTTCGAGCACTTGAAGCTATCTGAGATCTTTTCTCAGCAGCTTTGCTAGTCTCTGGTTGATCCAATTTCTTTCCAGAAAAAGTGACATGGGAGAATTTGCCAGCTCCTGCAATTCTACCTTTTTGAGAGACATAGCACTGTGGGTGTTTACACTTTTCAGTGTTGTGTTTTTAGTCGCAACTGCCTTTCCTTTGTCAACAATCTTTGTCTTTTCACCGATACTATAGATTGCATGGGAACCGTCTTGCTGAGTACTTACAAATGTTCTCTTCTCCTTACTCTTATTCAGAGTAATGGAACAATCTGTCTGAGTATTCAGCCCAAGTCCTTTCTTTTCTGAAGGATCTCTTAAGTAAGATTGTACTTCAGTAAGAGTGTCACTAGCTTTGGCATAAGATTGAAAAGATAGTTCTTTCTTCTTGAGTTCCTTGTTTTCAGAAAGAAGATTTTCATAATTCTTTCGTAACTCAGCCATTGCTTCTTCATGTGACTTTTCAGTCTTAGATATCTGAGCTTTGAGAAATGCATTTTCAGCATCCTTCCTCTCAGATTCTTTAACTAATTGAGAATTTTCCTTTTCAAGAGAATTCTTTTCTTCTTCAAGGTTTTCGGCTCTAGCTCGAATCATTAGAAATTCTCTTTCATAGGTGTCAAGTTCTTTCCTGAGATTTTCTAGATTTTTTATTTCCTCTTCATCACTTTCATAAGTGTAGCAAGAAGTATGTGTTACCTCATCAGCCATAAGACAGTTTTCTATGTTGGAGATGTCTGGTCCGTCAATTTTAGCAACTCCACACATTTCATTCTTCTTGAGGCCGAAGTCGATTATATCATGAGTAACTCCACATAATTCTGGTGATGGTAGGGTTGAGTCATCTGAATTGTCATCTTCAGAATCTGTCTCAACGTCTAGAGCATCCAGTTGAATCTGGATTTTCTTTCTTTCTTCAGTTAACAAAGCTTTCGGCTTACGAAGATTCTTACATCTTTCTTGTCACTGTCCTTAGTTTGTTGAGGCGGGACAATCCTTCTTGAAGTTGCGAGTTTCGACAAGAGAAAGCAGATATTGTTTCCAATTTACGCTTCCTCAAGACATGATGCTTCGAGCGGCTTGTTCAATGAGCTGCATATTTTATCTTGGTGATAGTTTGAGCTAGATGCTTTTGACTTCTCTTTGGCTTTTCTTCTCTCAATTTCTCATCGACAAATTTAATCATTTGCTTTGCAAGAGCATCCTCGATCTCCTCCTTGCTTTTCTTCTTTTGAAGTTCCTTGATTAACTAGAGCAACATTACGCAACTTTTCGGTTGTTTGTTCTCTCGAGTTGTCTCATAGTCATGATAGCAAGATGAGAGAAAAGTTCCTTTGGAGTGATATTTGGCATACCTTGGTTGAAATAAAAGAATTTAGTATGCTCCGGTTGTGGTTAAGACTTCGAAAATAGTCTTAATCTTCTCCGATCGAGAGTATCTATTGCTTTCCCAAGTCTTGCCATATCACTCATAAGAGTGGTAAATCTGAAATCAAGTTCTTCCGAGTTTGGTGGGACCTTGTTTGAAATTTTGAAATTTCAACTTTAGAACTTCGAACTTGTTTTCCTTGGTTTTCTCGGTTCCCTGATTTCTTCAATCGGTTGACAGCAACTTTCGCCGTTTAGCACCCCAGATTTACATCGTATGTGCTCTGGTGTCGATCTGATGATGATGTTACGAGCTTGACCATCCAGACGATTCCTCTTGGCATCTTCCGATGTCCAGAGTTCTCTGGGCTTTGGTTCGTAAATAACGTGACCAGTAGATCTTCCACTAGTTGACGCATCTGTTTGTGAAGATCCTTCGCTTTGATCTCTGTCTCTTCCACTCGAAACCTCCATGACTTGCTTAAGTTGTTGAATGACTATTGGGCCATTCTTTATTACTTCGATCATCTCGTCACTTATGGCTTCAAGGTGGAGCATCATGTTATTTTTCCATTTCTCGTAGTTCTCTGGTTTGAGAACTGGTGCATCACTCGAGACATACACGCACTTAACACACAAATTAAATAGTCCTCAAAAATGGACAAAGTTCCTTCACCTATCTGGGGATCTAGGTTCAGTGCAGAAGGCTGGTGAACCTCCTGCTCTGATACCACTTGTTGGTCCAGATAATGGCAAAGTAAAAGACTAGAGGGGGGGGGGGGTGAATAGTCTTTTAAAACTTTTGTCGATAACAAATGTTTCTCAGATATCTGAATGGATATCTGATACTTAGAATCAGAGTGCGGAAGACTTAATGTAGATAAGTGTAGAAACAATTAATAAGTGTGTGTGTGTTGCTGAAGTATAAATACAGAAATGTAAATGACACAGCAATTATAGTGGTATCTGGAGGTGGCGTAATCCTCCAACTAATCCACTTCGGTCTATCAGAGACCTAGAATTCACTAGAACAGATAATTGAGATAACCTTACAAAAATCCTATTCTAAGATTCTGAACAATTGGTTCCCAACCAAATGTTCCCCCTGAGTTGTTCCCTAGCTTCTTCAGCCAAGTACTTCCTATACTCAGAAACCTTTGAGTTGTTCCCTAGCTTCCCAAGCTAAGTACTTCCTATACTCAAAAACCTTTGGAGTTATTCCTTAGTTTCCCAAATCAAGTACTTCCTATACTCCGGTAACCTTGGAGTTATTCCCTGATTTTTCAAACTAAGTACTTCCTGTACTCCACGCCGGTTTTGGTGTTGGTTTCGGTTTGAGTTGTCAGATGAGCGTCTTAATAACTTTTCAGTTATTCAGATAGCTCTGTGAACTAAGTTACTTAATACACTTTGCAGCGTATGGTATCTTGTTCGATTTTACTGACCCAAGTCTTATGATATCTGTTCAAGAGAATGAATCTCAGATAGTTGATCTTTTGATTCAACTCCTTCACAGATAGCTTTGCTTGTTTAGGATCAGGACACTTAGAACTTCAGTGTTTACTCAAGATCACAAGCTTTAGTCGCAACAGAAAGCTTTGATAATAAGTAAGTTGCTTTGAGAGAGTAGGATGTTCAGAGTTCTATGTTTCAGCGTATGCAATGTGTCCGTGTGTCTCTCAAGCTGTCTAAGTGTTGATATTTATAGATGAATTTGAGTACCGTTTGAATAGTATCCGTTAGGCTCAAATTCGAACTATCGATATCTGTGTATAGTACTGTAGCAGGTTTTGTCTTCTTCTCAGAAGTTGCCGTTGCTTTTACTCAGACATCTCTGTCCGTGCATTAAATGCTTTGTACTATACTTTTTGTCATGTAGTGTCAACGGAACTATGCTTTGTATCAGAGACTAGACTTGTTGTCTGATACTTTGCACATCCTTATCTTCATTCTTTAGATACCACTTGTATTTATTGAAACACTTTGTTTGCAATATATGTTTCTCTTTTAGAAACGTGGTTAATGCTCAAGGTATCTGAGAATAGATATCTGTGGACACTTTCCTTGTTTTCAGATATGTATCTTATTTCTCAGATATCTCTTGTGACACAGTTTGAAACTGTTCGCGTCTACAAGATATCTGGCTAAGATATCTGAATAACAGATTCAGTAATCTTGTGCAGTTTTCTTCAAATCTTCAAAAGTTGTTGAGCTTTCTGCTTGGATGTCTTCTTCTTGGTCTTCTCTTCATAAAATAAAAATTACATTTTGAGACCTAACATCCTATACAAGATTAGCTAGACTATCATACTAAGTGGGTTTCCTCTTTTACAATGTTCAAGTGAACCAAGAGTACTAATCACCTTTCTGAGACTAAGATAAGTCATCATGTTGCTGAACAAAATCTAAACAGATATTCTAACAAAATATCTAACAGAGTGGGATAATTACAAACGGAGAAGACAATCTGAGATTTAAACAACACACCTGAGGGGTGATAAAATAACGAACGAAAAACTCTACTAGAGAGTTAAACAAAACACAAAAGGAATTAAATAAACAACAAACGAACAACTCAATTTAAGTGATATATACAAGACACATTGGAGAGGGATGAACAAAAAACGAATAACACTACTTGAGAGTTAAACAACACACTAAAGGAATGGGATAATGTCTAATGAAGAAGTCTATTCGAGATTTAAACAATGTACAGAAGGAGTAAGAGTATAAAAAACGAAGAACTCTACTTGAGTGTTAAACCACACACATAAGGTGTGGGATAAACAACAAATGTAAAATTCTACACGAGAGTTAAACAACACAATAAAGGAGTGGGATAATTACAAACGGAGAAGACAATCTGAGATTTAAACAACACACCTGAGGGGATATAAAATACCGAACGAAAAACTCTACTTGAGTGTTCAACATAACACTAAAGGAATTGAATAAACAACAAACGAACAACTCTATTTGAGCGATACAAACAAGACACTTTGGAGAGGGATGAACAACAAACGAATAACTCTACTTGAGAGTTAAACAACACACTAAATGAGTGGGATAATGTCAAACGAAGAAGTCTATTCGAGATTTAAAAAATGCATACAATGAATAAGAGTATAACAAACGAAGAACTCTATTTCAATGTTAAACCACACACATAAGGAGTGGGATAAACAACAAATGTAAAATTCTACACGATAATTAAACAACACAATAAAGGAGTGGGATAATTACAAACGGAGAAGACAATCTGAGATTTAAACAACAAACCTGAGGGGTGATAAAATAACGACCGAAAAACTCTACTAGAGAGTTAAACAAAACACAAAAGGAATTGAATAAACAACAAATGAACAACTCAATTTGAGTGATATATACAAGACAGTTTGGAGAGGGATGAAGAACAAACCAATAACTCTACTTGAGAGTTAAACAACACACTAAAGGAGTGGGATAATGTCAAACGAAGAAGTCTATTCGAGATTTAAACAATGCACAAAAGGAGTAAGTGTATAACAAACGAAGAACTCTACTTGAGTGTTAAACCACACACATAATGAGTGGGTTAAACAACAAATGTAAAATTCTACATGAAAGTTAAACAACACAATAAAGGAGTGGGATGATTACAAATGGAGAAGACAATCTGAGATTTAAGCAACACACCTGAGGGGAGATAAAATAACGAACAAAAAACTCTACTTGACAGTTAAACAAAACACAAAAGGAATTGAATAAACAACAAACGAACAACTCTATTTGAGCGATATAAACAAGACACTTTGGACAGGGATGAACAATAAACGAATAACTCTACGTGAGAGTTAAACAACACACTGAAGGAGTGGGATAATGTCAAACGAAGAAGTCTATTCGAGATTTAGACAATGCATACAAGGAATAAGAGTATAACAAACGAGGAACTCTACTTCAGTGTTTAACCACATACATAAGGAGTGGGATAAACAACAAATGTAAAATTCTACACGAGAGTTAAACAACACAATAAAGGAGTGGGATAATTACAAACGGAGAAGACAATCTGAGATTTAAACAACACACCTGAGGGGCGATAAAATAACGAACGAAAAACTCTACTAGAGAGTTAAACAAAACACAACTGGAATTGAATAAACAACAAACGAACGACTCAATTTGAGTGATATATACACGACACTTTGGAGAGGGATGAAGAACAAACGAATAACTCTACTTGAGAGTTAAACAACACACTAAAGGAGTGGGATAATGTCAAACGAAGAAGTCTATTCGAGATTTAAACAATGCACAAAAGGAGTAAGTGTATAACAAACGAAGAACTCTACTTGAGTGTTAAACCACACACATAATGAGTGGGTTAAACAACAAATGTAAAATTCTACATGAAAGTTAAACAACACAATAAAGGAGTGGGATGATTACAAATGGAGAAGACAATCTGAGATTTAAGCAACACACCTCAGGGGAGATAAAATAACGAACAAAAAACTCTACTTGAGAGTTAAACAAAACACAAAAGGAATTGAATAAACAACAAACGAACAACTCTATTTGAGCGATATAAACAAGACACTTTGGACAGGGATGAACAATAAACGAATAACTCTACGTGAGAGTTAAACAACACACTAAAGGAGTGGGATAATGTCAAACGAAGAAGTCTATTCGAGATTTAGACAATGCATACAAGGAATAAGAGTATAACAAACAAGGAACTCTACTTCAGTGTTTAACCACATACATAAGGAGTGGGATAAACAACAAATGTAAAATTCTACACGAGAGTTAAACAACACAATAAAGGAGTGGGATAATTACAAACGGAGAAGACAATCTGAGATTTAAACAACACACCTGAGGGGCGATAAAATAACGAACGAAAAACTCTACTAGAGAGTTAAACAAAACACAACTGGAATTGAATAAACAACAAACGAACGACTCAATTTGAGTGATATATACACGACACTTTGGAGAGGGATGAAGAACAAACGAATTACTCTACTTGAGAGTTAAACAACACACTAAAGGAGTGGGATAATGTCAAACGAAGAAGTCTATTCGAGAATTAAACAATGCATACAAGGAATAAGAGTATAACAAAGGAAGAACTCTACTTCAGTGTTAAACCACACACATAAGTAGTGGGATAAACAACAAATGTAAAATTCTACACGAGAGTTGAACAACACAATAAAGGATTGGGATAATTACAAACGGAGAAGTCAATCTGAGATTTACACAACACACCTGAGGGGTGAGAAAATATCGAACGAAAAACTCTACTAGAGAGTTAAATAAAACACAAACGGAATTGAATAAACAACAAACGAACAACTCAATTTGAGTGATATATACAAGACAGTTTGGAGAGGGATGAAGAACAAACGAATAACTCTACTTGAGAGTTAAACAACACACTAAAGGATAGGATAATGTCAAACGAAGAAGTCTATTCGAGATTTAAACAATGCACAAAAGGAGTAAGTGTATAACAAACGAAGAACTCTACTTGAGTGTTAAACCACACACATAATGAGTGGGTTAAACAACAAATGTAAAATTCGACATGAGAATTAAACAACACAACACACCTGAGGGGAGATAAAATAACGAACGAAAAACTCTACTTGAGAGTTAAACAAAACACAAAAGGAATTGAATAAACAACAAACGAACAACTCTATTTGAGCGATATAAACAAGACACTTTGGAGAGGGATGAACAATAAACGAATAACTCTATGTGAGAGTTAAACAACACACTAAAGGAGTGGGATAATGTCAAACGAAGAAGTCTATTCGAGATTTAAACAATGTACAGAAGGAGTAAGACTATAAAAAACGAAGAACTCTACTTGAGTGTTAAACCACACACATAAGGTGTGTGATATATAACACATGTAAAATTCTACACGCGAGTCAAACAATACAATAAAGGAGTGGGATAATTACAAACGGAGAAAACAATCTGAGATTCAACAACACACCCGAGGGGTGATAAAATAACGAACGAAAAACTCTATTAGAGAGTTAAACAAAACACAAAAGGAATTGAATAAACAACAAACGAATAACTCAATTTGAGTGATATATACAAGACACTTTGGAGAGGGATGAACAAAAAATGATTAACTCTACTTGAGAGTTAAACAAAACACTAAAGGAGTGGGATCATGTCAAACGAAGAAGTCTATTCGAGATTTAAACAATGCACAGTAGGAGTAAGTGCATAACAAATGAAGAACTCTGCTTGAGTGTTAAACCGCACACATAAGGTGTGGGATAAACAACAAATGCAAAATTCTACACGAGAGTTAAACAACACAATAAAGGAGTGGGATAATTACAAATGGAGAAGACAATCTGAGATTTATACAACACACCTGAGGGGTGATAAAATAACGAACGAAAAACTCTACTAGAGAGTTAAACAAAACACAAAAGGAATTGAATAAACAACGAACGAACAACTCAATTTGAGTGATATAAATAAGACACTTTGGAGAGGGATGAAGAACAAACGAATGACTCTACTTGAGAGTTAAAAAACACACTAAAGGAGTGAGAGAATGTCAAACGAAGAAGTCTATTCGAGATTTAAACAATGCATACAAGGAATAAGAGTATAACAAATGAAGAACCTACTTCAGTGTTAAACCACACACATAAGGAGTGGGATAAACAACAAATGTAAAATTCTACACGAGAGTTAAACAACACAATAAAGGAGTGGGATAATTACAAACGGGGAAGGCAATGTGAGATTTAAACAACACACCTGAGGGGTGATAAAATAACGAACGAAAAATTCTACTAGAGAGTTAAACAAAACACAAAAGGAATTGAATAAACAACAAACGAACAAATCAATTTGAGTGATATATACAAGACACTTTGGAGAGGGATGAACAAAAAACGAATAACACTACTTGAGAGTTAAACAACACACTAAAGGAGTGGGATAATGTCTAACGAAGAAGTCTATTCGAGATTTAAACAATGTACAGAAGGAGTAAGAGTATAAAAAACGAAGAACTCTACTTGAGTGTTAAACCACACACATAAGGTGTGGGATATATAACAAATGTAAAATTCTACACGAGAGTTAAACAACACAATAAAGGATTGGGATACTTACAAACGGAGAAGATAATCTGAGATTTAAACAACACACCTGAGGGGCGATAAAATAACGAACGAAAAACTCTACTAGAGAGTTAAACAAAACACAACTGGAATTGAATAAACAACAAACGAACGACTCAATTTGAGTGATATATACACGACACTTTGGAGAGGGATGAAGAACAAAAGAATAACTCTACTTGAGAGTTAAATAACACACTAAAGGAGTGGGATAATGTCAAACGAAGAAGTCTATTCGAGATTTAAACAATGTACAGAAGGAGTAAGAGTATAAAAAACGAAGAACTCTACTGAGTGTTAAACCACACTCATAAGGTGTGTGATATATAACACATGTAAAATTCTACACGCGAGTCAAACAACACAATAAAGGAGTGGGATAATTACAAACGGAGAAAACAATCTGAGATTAAACAACACACCCGAGGGGTGATAAAATAACGAACGAAAAACTCTACTAGAGAGTTAAACAAAACACAAAAGGAATTGAATAAACAACAAACGAATAACTCAATTTGAGTGATATATACAAGACACTTTGGTGAGGGATGAACAAAAAACGATTAACTCTACTTGAGAGTTAAACAAAACACTAAAGGAGTGGGATCATGTCAAACGAAGAAGTCTATTCGAGATTTAAACAATGCACAGAAGGAGTAAGTGCATAACAAATGAAGAACTCTGCTTGAGTGTTAAACCACACACAGAAGGTGTGGGATAAACAACAAATGCAAAATTCTACACGAGAGTTAAACAACACAATAAAGGAGTGGGATAATGTCAAATGAAGAAGACTATTCGAGATTTAAACAATGTACAGAAGGAGTAAGAGTATAACAAACGAAGAACTCTACTTGAGTGTTAAACCACACACATAAGGTGTGGGATAAACAACAAATGTAAAATTCTACATGAGAGTTAAACAACACAATAAAGGAGTGGGATAATTACAAACGGAGAAAACAATCTGAGATTAAACAACACACCCGAGGGGTGATAAAATAACGAACGAAAAACTCTACTAGAGAGTTAAACAAAACACAAAAGGAATTGAATAAACAACAAACGAATAACTCAATTTGAGTGATATATACAAGACACTTTGGTTAGGGATGAACAAAAAACGATTAACTCTACTTGAGAGTTAAACAAAACACTAAAGGAGTGGGATCATGTCAAACGAAGAAGTCTATTCGAGATTTAAACAATGCACAGAAGGAGTAAGTGCATAACAAATGAAGAACTCTGCTTGAGTGTTAAACCACACACAGAAGGTGTGGGATAAACAACAAATGCAAAATTCTACACGAGAGTTAAACAACACAATAAAGGAGTGGGATATTGTCAAACGAAGAAGTCTATTCGAGATTTAAACAATGTACAGAAGGAGTAAGAGTATAACAAACGAAGAACTCTACTTGAGTGTTAACCACACACATAATGTGTGGGTTAAACAACAAATGTAAAATTCTACATGAGAGTTAAACAACACAATAAAGGAGTGGGATAATTACAAACGGAGAAGACAATATGAGATTTAAACAACACACCTGAGGGGTTATAAAATAAAGAACGAAAAACTCTACTAGAGAGTTAAACAAAACACAAAAGGAATTGAATAAATAGCAAACGAACAACTCAAATTGAGTGATATATACAAGACACTTTGGAGAGGAATGAAGAACAAACGAATAACTCTACTTGAGAGTTAAACAACACACTAAAGGAGTGGGATAATGTCAAACGAAGAAGTCTATTCAAGATTTAAATAATGCATACAAGGAATAACATTATAACAAACGAAGAACTCTACTTCAGTGTTAAACCACAAACATAAGGAGTGAGATAAACAACAAATGTAAAATTCTACACGAGAGTTAAACAACACAATAAAGGAGTGGGATGATTACAAACGGAGAAGACAATCGGAGATTAAAACACCACACCTGAGGAGTGATAAAATAACGAATGAAAAACTCTACTAGAGAGTTATACAAAATATAAAAGGAATTGAATAAACAACAAACGAACAACTCTATTTGAGTGATATATACAAGACACTTTGGAGAGGGATGAACAACAAACGAATAACACTTCTTGAGAATTAAACAACACAATAAAGGAGTGGGATAATGTCAAACGAAGAAGTCTATTCGAGATTTAAACAATGTACAGAAGGAGTAAGAGTATAATAAACGAAGAACTGTACTTGAGTGTTAAACCACACACATAATGAGTGGGTTAAACAACAATTGTAAAATTCTACACGAGAGTTAAACAACACAATAAAGGAGTGGGATAATTACAAACGGAGGAGACAATCTGAGATTTAAACAACACACCCGAAGGGAGATAAAATAACGAACGAAAAACTCTACTTGAGAGTTAAACAAAACACAAAAGGAATACAATAAACAACAAGCGAACAACTCTATTTGAGCGATACAAACAAGACACTTTGGAGAGGGATGAACAACAAACGAATAACTCTACTTGAGAGTTAAACACACACTAAAGGAGTGGGATAATGTCAAATAAAGAAGTCTATTCAAGATTTAAACAATGTACAGAAGGAGTAAGAGTATAACAAGCGAAGAACTCTACTTGAGTGTTAAACCACACACATAAGGTGTGGGATAAACAACAAATGTAAAATTCTACACGAGAGTTAAACATCACAATAAAGGAGTGGGATAATTACAAACGGAGAAGACAATCTGAGATTTAAACAACACACCTGAGGGGTGATAAAATAACGAACGAAAAACTCTACTAGAGAGTTAAACAAAACACAAAAGGAATTGAATAAAAAACAAACGAACAACTCAATTTGAGTGATATATACAAGACACTTTGGAGAGGGATGAAGAACAAACGAATAACTCTACTTGAGAGTTAAACAACACATTAAGGAGTGGGATAATGTTAAACGAAGAAGTCTATTCGAGATTTAAACAATGCATTCAAGGAATAAGAGTATAACAAACGAAGTACTCTACTTCAGTGTTAAGCCACACACATAAGGAGTGCGATAAACAACAAATGAAAAATTCTGCACGAGAGTTAAGCGACACAATAAAGGAGTGGGATAATTACAAACGGAGAAGTCAATCTGAGATTTAAACAACACACCTGAGGGGTGATAAAATAACAAATGAAAAACTCTACTAGAGAGTTAAAGAAAACACAAAAGGAATTGAATAAACAACAAACGAACAACTCAATTTGAGTGATATATATAAGACACTTTGGAGAGGGATGAATAAAAAATGAATAACTCTACTTGAGAGTTAAACAACACACTAAAGAAGTTGGATAATGTCAAACGAAGAAGTCTATTCGAGATTTAAACGATGCACAGAAGGAGTAAGTGTATAACAAACGAAGAACTCTACTGGAGTGTTAAACCACACACATAATGAGTGGGTTAAACAACAAATGTAAAATAAGACACGAGAGTTAAACAACACAATAAAGGAGGGGGATAATTACAGACGGAGAAGACAATCTGATATTTAAACAACACACCTGAGGGGTGATAAAATACCGAACGAAAAACTCTACTAGAGAGTTAAACAAAACACAAAATGAATTGAATAAACAACAAACGAACAACTCAATTTGAGTGATATATATAAGACACTTTGGAGAGGGATGAACAAAAAACGAATAACTCTACTTGAGAGTTAAACAACACACTAGAGGAGTGGGATAATGTCAAACGAAGAAGTCTGTTCGAGATTTAAACAATGCACAGAAGGAGTAAGAGTATAATGAACGAAGAACAGTACTTGAGTGTTAAACCACACACATAAGGTGTGGGATAAACAACAAATGGAAAATTCTACACGAGGGTTAAACAACACAATAAAGGAGTGGGATAATTACAAACGGAGAAGACAATCTGAGATTTAAACAACACACCTGAGGGGTGATAAAATAACGAACGAAAAACTCTACGAGAGAGTTAAACAAAACACAAAAGAAATTGAATAAACAACAAACGAACAACTCTATTTGAGCGATATAAACAAGACACTTTGGAGATGATGAACAACAAACGAATAACTCTACTTGACAGTTAAACACACACTAAAGGAGTAGGATAATGTCAAACGAAGAAGTCTATTCGAGATTTAAATAATGAACAGAAGGAGTAAGAGTATAACAAACGAAGAACTCTACTTGAGTGTTAAACCACACACATAAGGTGTGCGATAAACAACAAATGTAAAATTCTACATGAGAGTTAAACAATAAAGGAGTGGGATAATTACAAACGGAGAAGACAATCTGAGATTTAAACAACACACCTGAGGGGTAATAAAATAACGAACGAAAAACTCTACTAGAGAGTTAAACAAAATACTAAAGAAATTGAATAAACAACAAACGAACAACTCAATTTGAATGATATATATAAGACACTTTGGAGAGGATGAACAAAAAATGAATAACTCTACTTGAGAGTTAAACAACACACTAAAGAAGTGGGATAATGTCAAACGAAGAAGTCTATTCGAGATTTAAACGATGCACAGAAGGAGTAAGTGTATAACAAACGAAGAACTCTACTTGAGTGTTAAACCACACATAATGAGTGGGTTAAACAACAAATGTAAAATAATACACGAGAGTTAAACAACACAATAAAGGAGTGGGATAATTACAAACGGAGAAGACAATCTAAGATTTAAACAACACACCTGAGGGGAGATAAAATAACGAACGAAAAACTCTACTTGAGAGTTAAACCAAACACAAAAGGAATTGAATAAACAAGAAACGAACAACACTATTTGAGCAATATAAACAAGACACTTTGGAGAGGGATGAACAACAAACGAATAACTCTACTTGAGAGTTAAACACACACTAAAGGAGTGGGATAATGTCAAACGAAGAAGTCTATTCGAGATTTAAACAATGTACAGAAGGAGAAAGAGTATAACAAATGAAGAACTCTACTTGAGTGTTAAACCACACACATAAGGTGTGGGATAAAAAACAAATTTAAAATTCTACACTAGAGTTAAACAACACAATAAAGGAGTGGGATAATTACAGACGGAGAAGACAATCTGATATTTAAACAACACACCTGAGGGGTGATAAATACCGAACGAAAAACTCTACTAGAGAGTTAAACAAAACACAAAATGAATTGAATAAACAACAAACGAACAACTCTATTTGAGCAATATAAACAAGACACTTTGGAGAGGGATGAACAACAAACGAATAACTCTACTTGAGAGTTAAACACACACTAAAGGAGTGGGATAATGTCAAACGAAGAAGTCTATTCGAGATTTAAACAATGTACAGAAGGAGTAAGAGTATAACAAACGAAGAACTCTACTTGAGTGTTAAACCACACACATAAGGTGTGGGATAAACAACAAATGTAAAATTCTACACGAGAGTTAAACAACACAATAAAGGAGTGGGATAATTACAAACGGAGAAGACAATCTGAGATTTAAACAACACACCTGAGGGGTGATAAAATACCGAACGAAAAACTCTACTAGAGAGTTAAACAAAACACAAAATGAATTGAATAAACAACAAACGAACAACTCTATTTGAGCAATATAAACAAGACACTTTGGAGAGGGATGAACAACAAACGAATAACTCTTCTTGAGAATTAAACAACACAATAAAGGAGTGGGATAATGTCAAACGAAGAAGTCTATTCGAGATTTAAACAATGCACAGAAGGAGTAAGAGTATAACAAATGAAGATATCTACTTGAGTGTTAAACCACACACATAATGAGTTGGTTAAACAACAAATGTAAAATTCAACACGAGAGTTAAACAACACAATAAAGGAGTGGGATAATTACAAACGGAGAAGGCAATCTGATATTTAAACAACACACCTGAGGGGTTATAAAATAAAGAAAGAAAAACTCTACTAGAGAGTTAAACAAAACACAAAAGGAATTGAATAAATAACAAACGAACAACTCAAATTGAGTGATATATACAAGACACTTTGGAGAGGAATGAAGAACAAACGAATAACTCTACTTGAGAGTTAAACAACACACTAAAGGAGTGGGATAATGTCAAACGAAGAAGTCTATTCAAGATTTAAATAATGCATACAAGGACTAACATTACAACAAACGAAGAACTCTACTTCAGTGTTAAACCACAAACATAAGGAGTGGGATAAACAACAAATGTAAAATTCTACATGAGAATTAAACAACACTATAAAGGAGTGGGATGATTACAAACGGAGAAGACAATCTGAGATTAAAACAACACACCTGAGGAGTGATAAAATAACGAATGAAAAACTCTACTAGAGAGTTAAACAAAATACAAAAGGAATTGAATAAACAACAAACGAACAACTCTATTTGAGTGATATATACAAGACACTTTGGAGAGGGATGAACAACAAACGGATAACTCTTCTTGAGAATTAAACAACACAATAAAGGAGTGGGATAATGTCAAACGAAGAAGTCTATTCGACATTTAAACAATGCACAGAAGGAGTAAGAGTATAACAAATGAAGATTTCTACTTGAGTGTTAAACCACACACATAATGAGTGGGTTAAACAACAAATGTAAAATTCAACACGAGAGTTGAACAACACAATAAAGGAGTGGGATAATTACAAACGGAGAAGACGATCTGAGATTTAAACAACACACCTGAGGGGAGCTAAAATAACGAACGAAAAATTCTACTTGAGAGTTAAACAAAACACAAAAGGAATTGAATAAACAAAAAAACGAACAACTCTATTTGAGCGATATAAACAAGACACTTTGGAGAGGGATGAACAACAAACGAATAACTCTACTTGAGAGTTAAACACACACTAAAGGAGTAGGATAATGTCAAACGAAGAAGTCTATTCGAGATTTAAACAATGTATAGAAGGAGTAAGAGTATACCAAACGAAGAACTCTACTTGAGTGTTAAACCACACACATAAGGTGTGGGATAAACAACAAATGTAAAATTCTACACGAGAGTTAAACAACACAATAAAGGAGTGGGATAATTACAAACGGAGAAGACAATCTGAGATTTAAACAACACACCTCAGGGGTGATAAAATAACGAACGAAAAACTCTACTAGAGAGTTAAACAAAACACAAAAGGAATTGAACAAACAACAAACGAACAACTCAAATTGAGTGATATATACAAGACACTTTGGAGAGGAATGAAGAACAAACTAATAACTCTACTTGAGAGTTAAACAACACACTAAAGGAGTGGAATAATGTCAAACCAAGAAGTGTATTTAATATTTAAATAATGCATACAAGGAATAATAGTATAACAAACGAAGAACTCTACTTCAGTGTTAAACCAAACACATAAGGAGTGGGATAAACAACAAATGTAAAATTCTACACGAGAGTTAAACAACACAATAAAGGAGTGGGATGATTACAAACGGAGAAGACAATCTGAGATTAAAACAACACACCTGAGGAGTGATAAAATAACGAATGAAAAACTCTACTAGAGAGTTAAACAAAATACAAATGGAATTGAATAAACAACAAACGAACAACTCAATTTGAGTGATATATACGAGACACTTTGGAGAAGGATGAACAACAAACGAATAACTCTTCTTGAGAATTAAACAACACAATAAAGGAGTGGGATAATGTCAAACGAAGAAGTCTATTCGAGATTTAAAAAATGCACAGAAGGAGTAAGAGTATAACAAACGAAGAACTCTACTTGAGTGTTAAACCACACACATAATGAGTGGGTTAAACAACAAATGTAAAATTCTACACGAGAGTTAAACAACACAATAAAGGAGTGGGATAATTACAAACGGAGAAGACAATTTGAGATTTAAACAACACACCTGAGGGGTGATAAAATAACGAACGAAAAACTCTACTTAAGAGTTAAACAAAACATAAAAGGAATTGAATAAACAACAAACGAACAACTCTATTTGAGCGATACAAACAAGACACTTTGGAGAGGGATGAACAACAAACGAATAACTCTACTTGAGAGTTAAAAACACACTAAAGGAGTCGGATAATGTCAAATAAAGAAGTCTATTCGAGATTTAAACAATGTACAGAAGGAGTAAGAGTATAACAAGCGAAGAACTCTACTTGAGTGTTAAACCACACACATAAGGTCTGGGATAAACAACAAATGTAAAATTCTACACGAGAGTTAAACAACACAATAAAGGCGTGGGATAATTACAAACGGAGAAGACAATCTGAGATTTAAACAACACACCTGAGGGGTGATAAAATAACGAACGAAAAACTCTACTAGAGAGTTATAAAAACGGAATTGAATAAACAACAAACGAACAACTCAATTTGAGTGATATATACAAGACACTTTGGAGAGGGATGAACAACAAACGAATAACTCTACTTGAGAGTTAAACAACACACTAAAGGAGTGGGATAATGTCAAACGAAGAAGTCTATTCGAGATTTAAACAATGCATACAAGGAATAAGAGTATAACAAACGAAGAACTCTACTTCAGTGTTAAACCACACACATAAGGAGTGGGATAAACAACAAATGTAAAATTCTACACAAGAGTTAAATAACACAATAAAGGAGTGGGATAATTACAAACGGAGAAGACAGTCTGAGATTTAAACAACACACCTGAGGGGTGATAAAATAACGAACGAAAAACTCTACTAGAGAGTTAAACAAAACACAAAAGGAATTGAATAAACAACAAACGAACAACTCAATTTGAGTGATATATACAAGACACTTTGGAGAGGGATGAAGAACAAATGAATAACTCTACTTGAGAGTTAAACAACACATTAAGGAGTGGGATAATGTCAAACGAAGAAGTCTATTCGAGATTTAAACAATGCACAGAAGGAGTAAGAGTATAACAAACGAAGAACTCTACTTGAGTGTTAAACCACACACATAATGAGTGGGTTAAACAACAAATGTAAAATTCAACACGAGAGTTAAACACACACTAAAGGAGTGGGATAATGTCAAATGAAGAAGTCTATTCGAGATTTAAACAATGTACAGCAGGAGTAAGAGTATAACAAGCGAAGAACTCTACTTGAGTGTTAAACCACACACATAAGGTGTGGGATAAACAACAAATGTAAAATTCTACACGAGAGTTAAACAACACAATAAAGGTGGGATAATTACAAGCGGAGAAGACAATCGAGATTTAAACAACACACGAGGGTGATAAAATAACGAACGAAACACTCTACTAGAGAGTTAAATAAAACACAAAAGGAATTGAATAAACAACTAACTAACAACTCAATTTGAGTGATATATACAAGACACTTTGGAGAGGGATGAACAACAAACGAATAACTCTACTTGAGAGTTAAACAACACACTAAAGGAGTGGGATAATGTCAAACGACGAAGTCTATTCGAGATTTAAACAGTGCACAGAAGTTTTACGAGTATAACAAACGAAGAACTCTATTTGAGTGTTAAACCACACACATAGTGAGTGGGTTAAACAACAAATGTAAAATTCAACACGAGAGTTAAACAACCTGATAAAGGTGGATAATTACAAGCGGAGAAGGCGATCTGAGATTTAAACAACACACCTGAGGGGAGCTAAAATAACGAACGAAAAATTCTACTTGAGAGTTAAACAAAACACAAAAGGAATTGAATAATCAACAAACGAACAACTCTAATTGAGCGATATAAACAAGACACTTTGGAGAGGGATGAACAACAAACGAATAACGCTACTTGAGAGTTAAACACACACTAAAGGAGTAGGATAATGTCAAACGAAGAAGTCTATTCGAGATTTAAATAATGTACAGAAGGAGTAAGAGTATAACAAACGAAGAACTCTACTTGAGTGTTAAACCACACACATAAGGTGTGGGATAAACAACAAATGTAAAATTACGCATGAGTTAAACAACACAATAAAGGAGTGGGATAATTACAAGCGGAGAAGACAGTATGAGATTTAAACAACACACCTGAGGGGTGATAAAATAACGAACGAGAAACTCTACTAGTGAGTTAAACAAAACACAAAAGGAATTGAATAAACAACAAACGAACAACTCAATTTGAGTGATATATACAAGACACTTTGGAGAGGGATGAAGAACACACGAATAACTCTACTTGAGAGTTAAACAACACATTAAGGAGTGGGATAATGTCAAACGAAGAAGTCTATTCGAGATTTAAACAATGCACAGAAGGAGTAAGAGTATAACAAACGAAGAACTCTACTTGAGTGTTAAACCACACACATAATGAGTGGGTTAAACAACAAATGTAAAATTCTGCATGATAGTTAAACAACACAATAAAGGAGTGGGATAATTACAAACGGAGAAGACAGTATGAGATTTAAGCAACACACCTGAGGGGTGATAAAATAACGAACGAAAAACTCTACTAGAGAGTTAAACAAAACACAAAAGGAATTGAATAAACAACAAACGAACAACTCAATTTGAGTGATATATACAAGACACTTTGGAGAGGGATGAAGAACACACGAATAACTCTACTTGAGAGTTAAACAACACATTAAGGAGTGGGATAATGTCAAACGAAGAAGTCTATTCGAGATTTAAACAATGCACAGAAGGAGTAAGAGTATAACAAACGAAGAACTCTACTTGAGTGTTAAACCACACACATAATGAGTGGGTTAAATAACAAATGTAAAATTCAACACGAGAGTTAAACAACACAATAAAGGAGTGGGATAATTACAAACGGAGAAGACAATCTGAGATTTTAACAACACACCCGAGGGGTGATAAAATAACGAATGAAAAACTCTACTAGAGAGTTAAACAAAACACAAAAGGAATTGAATAAACAACAAACGAACAACTCAATTTGAGTGATATATAGAAGACACTTTGGAGAAGGATGAACAATAAACGAATAACTCTACGTGAGAGTTGAACAACACACTAAAGGAGTGGGATAATGTCAAAGGAAGAAGTCTATTCGAGATTTAAACAATGCATACAAGGAATAAGAGTATAACAAACGAAGAACTCTACTTCAGTGTTAAACCACACACATAAGGAGTGGGATAAACAACAAATGTAAAATTCTACACAAGAGTTAAATAACACAATAACGGAGTGGGATAATTACAAACGGAGAAGACGATGAGATTTAAACAACACACGAGGGTGATAAAATAACGAACGAAAAACTCTACTAGAGAGTTAAACAAAACACAAAAGGAATTGAATAAACAACAAACGAACAACTCAATTTGAGTGATATACACAAGACACTTTGGAGAGGGATGAAGAACAAATGAATAACTCTACTTGAGAGTTAAACAACACATTAAGGAGTGGGATAATGTCAAACGAAGAAGTCTATTCGAGATTTAAACAATGCAGGAAGGTAAGAGTATAACAAACGAAGAACTCTACTTGAGTGTTAAACCACACACATAATGAGTGGGTTAAACAACAAATGTAAAATTCAACACGAGAGTTAAACACACACTAAAGGAGTGGGATAATGTCAAATGAAGAAGTCTATTCGAGATTTAAACAATGTACAGCAGGAGTAAGAGTATAACAAACGAAGAACTCTACTTCAGTGTTAAACCACACACATAAGGAGTGGGATAAACAACAAATGTAAAATTCTACACAAGAGTTAAATAACACAATAAAGGAGTGGATAATTACAAACGGAGAAGACGATCTGAGATTTAAACAACACACCTGAGGGGAGCTAAAATAACGAACGAAAAATTCTACTTGAGAGTTAAACAAAACACAAAAGGAATTGAATAATCAACAAACGAACAACTCTAATTGAGCGATATAAACAAGACACTTTGGAGAGGGATGAACAACAAACGAATAACGCTACTTGAGAGTTAAACACACACTAAAGGAGTAGGATAATGTCAAACGAAGAAGTCTATTCGAGATTTAAATAATGTACAGAAGGAGTAAGAGTATAACAAACGAAGAACTCTACTTGAGTGTTAAACCACACACATAAGGTGTGGGATAAACAACAAATGTAAAATTCTGCATGAGAGTTAAACAACACAATAAAGGAGTGGGATAATTACAAGCGGAGAAGACAGTATGAGATTTAAACAACACACCTGAGGGGTGATAAAATAACGAACGAGAAACTCTACTAGTGAGTTAAACAAAACACAAAAGGAATTGAATAAACAACAAACGAACAACTCAATTTGAGTGATATATACAAGACACTTTGGAGAGGGATGAAGAACACACGAATAACTCTACTTGAGAGTTAAACAACACATTAAGGAGTGGGATAATGTCAAACGAAGAAGTCTATTCGAGATTTAAACAATGCACAGAAGGAGTAAGAGTATAACAAACGAAGAACTCTACTTGAGTGTTAAACCACACACATAATGAGTGGGTTAAACAACAAATGTAAAATTCTGCATGATAGTTAAACAACACAATAAAGGAGTGGGATAATTACAAACGGAGAAGACAGTATGAGATTTAAGCAACACACCTGAGGGGTGATAAAATAACGAACGAAAAACTCTACTAGAGAGTTAAACAAAACACAAAAGGAATTGAATAAACAACAAACGAACAACTCAATTTGAGTGATATATACAAGACACTTTGGAGAGGGATGAAGAACACACGAATAACTCTACTTGAGAGTTAAACAACACATTAAGGAGTGGGATAATGTCAAACGAAGAAGTCTATTCGAGATTTAAACAATGCACAGAAGGAGTAAGAGTATAACAAACGAAGAACTCTACTTGAGTGTTAAACCACACACATAATGAGTGGGTTACATAACAAATGAAAAATTCAACACGAGAGTTAAACAACACAATAAAGGAGTGGGATAATTACAAACGGAGAAGACAATCTGAGATTTTAACAACACACCCGAGGGGTGATAAAATAACGAATGAAAAACTCTACTAGAGAGTTAAACAAAACACAAAAGGAATTGAATAAACAACAAACGAACAACTCAATTTGAGTGATATATACAAGACACTTTGGAGAAGGATGAACAACATACGAATAACTCTACGTGAGAGTTGAACAACACACTAAAGGAGTGGGATAATGTCAAAGGAAGAAGTCTATTCGAGATTTAAACAATGCATACAAGGAATAAGAGTATAACAAACGAAGAACTCTACTTCAGTGTTAAACCACACACATAAGGAGTGGGATAAACAACAAATGTAAAATTCTACACAAGAGTTAAATAACACAATAAAGGAGTGGGATAATTACAAACGGAGAAGACAGTCTGAGATTTAAACAACACACCTGAGGGGTGATAAAATAACGAACGAAAAACTCTACTAGAGAGTTAAACAAAACACAAAAGGAATTGAATAAACAACAAACGAACAACTCAATTTGAGTGATATATACAAGACACTTTGGAGAGGGATGAAGAACAAATGAATAACTCTACTTGAGAGTTAAACAACACATTAAGGAGTGGGATAATGTCAAACGAAGAAGTCTATTCGAGATTTAAACAATGCACAGAAGGAGTAAGAGTATAACAAACGAAGAACTCTACTTGAGTGTTAAACCACACACATAATGAGTGGGTTAAACAACAAATGTAAAATTCAACACGAGAGTTAAACACACACTAAAGGAGTGGGATAATGTCAAATGAAGAAGTCTATTCGAGATTTAAACAATGTACAGCAGGAGTAAGAGTATAACAAGCGAAGAACTCTACTTGAGTGTTAAACCACACACATAAGGTGTGGGATAAACAACAAATGTAAAATTCTACACGAGAGTTAAACAACACAATAAAGGAGTGGGATAATTACAAACGGAGAAGACAATCTGAGATTTAAACAACACACGAGGGGTGATAAAATAACGAAACACTCTACTAGAGAGTTAAATAAAACACAAAAGGAATTGAATAAACAACTAACGAACAACTCAATTTGAGTGATATATACAAGACACTTTGGAGAGGGATGAACAACAAACGAAAAACTCTACTTGAGAGTTAAACAACACACTAAAGGAGTGGGATAATGTCAAACGAAGAAGTCTATTCGAGATTTAAACAATGCACAGAAGAAGTAAGAGTATAACAAACGAAGAACTCTACTTGAGTGTTAAACCACACACATAATGAGTGGGTTAAACAACAAATGTAAAATTCCACACGAGAGTTAAACAACACAATAAAGGAGTGGATAATTACAAACGGAGAAGACGATCTGAGATTTAAACAACACACCTGAGGGGAGCTAAAATAACGAACGAAAAATTCTACTTGAGAGTTAAACAAAACACAAAAGGAATTGAATAATCAACAAACGAACAACTCTAATTGAGCGATATAAACAAGACACTTTGGAGAGGGATGAACAACAAACGAATAACGCTACTTGAGAGTTAAACACACACTAAAGGAGTAGGATAATGTCAAACGAAGAAGTCTATTCGAGATTTAAATAATGTACAGAAGGAGTAAGAGTATAACAAACGAAGAACTCTACTTGAGTGTTAAACCACACACATAAGGTGTGGGATAAACAACAAATGTAAAATTACGCATGAGAGTTAAACAACACAATAAAGGGTGGGATAATTACAAGCGGAGAAGGCGATGAGATTTAAACAACACACCTGAGGGGTGATAAAATAACGAACGAGAAACTCTACTAGTGAGTTAAACAAAACACAAAAGGAATTGAATAAACAACAAACGAACAACTCAATTTGAGTGATATATACAAGACACTTTGGAGAGGGATGAAGAACACACGAATAACTCTACTTGAGAGTTAAACAACACATTAAGGAGTGGGATAATGTCAAACGAAGAAGTCTATTCGAGATTTAAACAATGCATGAAGGAGTAAGAGTATAACAAGCGAAGAACTCTACTTGAGTGTTAAACCACACATAATGAGTGGGTTAAACAACAAATGTAAAATTACGCATGATAGTTAAACAACACAATAAAGTGGGATAATTACAAGCGGAGAAGAAAGATGAGATTTAAGCAACACACGAGGGGTGATAAAATATGAGCGAAAAACTCTACTAGAGAGTTAAACAAAACACAAAAGGAATTGAATAAACAACAAACGAACAACTCAATTTGAGTGATATATACAAGACACTTTGGAGAGGGATGAAGAACACACGAATAACTCTACTTGAGAGTTAAACAACACATTAAGGAGTGGGATAATGTCAAACGAAGAAGTCTATTCGAGATTTAAACAATGCACAGAAGGAGTAAGAGTATAACAAACGAAGAACTCTACTTGAGTGTTAAACCACACACATAATGAGTGGGTTAAATAACAAATGAAAAATTCAACACGAGAGTTAAACAACACAATAAAGGAGTGGGATAATTACAAACGGAGAAGACAATCTGAGATTTTAACAACACACCCGAGGGGTGATAAAATAACGAATGAAAAACTCTACTAGAGAGTTAAACAAAACACAAAAGGAATTGAATAAACAACAAACGAACAACTCAATTTGAGTGATATATACAAGACACTTTGGAGAAGGATGAACAACATACGAATAACTCTACGTGAGAGTTGAACAACACACTAAAGGAGTGGGATAATGTCAAAGGAAGAAGTCTATTCGAGATTTAAACAATGCATACAAGGAATAAGAGTATAACAAACGAAGAACTCTACTTCAGTGTTAAACCACACACATAAGGAGTGGGATAAACAACAAATGTAAAATTCTACACAAGAGTTAAATAACACAATAAAGGAGTGGGATAATTACAAACGGAGAAGACAATCTGAGATTTAAACAACACACCTGAGGGGTGATAAAATAACGAACGAAAAACTCTACTAGAGAGTTAAACAAAACACAAAAGGAATTGAATAAACAACAAACGAACAACTCAATTTGAGTGATATATACAAGACACTTTGGAGAGGGATGAAGAACAAATGAATAACTCTACTTGAGAGTTAAACAACACATTAAGGAGTGGGATAATGTCAAACGAAGAAGTCTATTCGAGATTTAAACAATGCACAGAAGGAGTAAGAGTATAACAAACGAAGAACTCTACTTGAGTGTTAAACCACACACATAATGAGTGGGTTAAACAACAAATGTAAAATTCAACACGAGAGTTAAACACACACTAAAGGAGTGGGATAATGTCAAATGAAGAAGTCTATTCGAGATTTAAACAATGTACAGCAGGAGTAAGAGTATAACAAGCGAAGAACTCTACTTGAGTGTTAAACCACACACATAAGGTGTGGGATAAACAACAAATGTAAAATTCTACACGAGAGTTAAACAACACAATAAAGGAGTGGGATAATTACAAACGGAGAAGACAATCTGAGATTTAAACAACACACCTGAGGGGTGATAAAATAACGAACGAAACACTCTACTAGAGAGTTAAATAAAACACAAAAGGAATTGAATAAACAACTAACGAACAACTCAATTTGAGTGATATATACAAGACACTTTGGAGAGGGATGAACAACAAACGAAAAACTCTACTTGAGAGTTAAACAACACACTAAAGGAGTGGGATAATGTCAAACGAAGAAGTCTATTCGAGATTTAAACAATGCACAGAAGAAGTAAGAGTATAACAAACGAAGAACTCTACTTGAGTGTTAAACCACACACATAATGAGTGGGTTAAACAACAAATGTAAAATTCCACACGAGAGTTAAACAACACAATAAAGGAGTGGATAATTACAAACGGAGAAGACGATCTGAGATTTAAACAACACACCTGAGGGGAGCTAAAATAACGAACGAAAAATTCTACTTGAGAGTTAAACAAAACACAAAAGGAATTGAATAATCAACAAACGAACAACTCTAATTGAGCGATATAAACAAGACACTTTGGAGAGGGATGAACAACAAACGAATAACGCTACTTGGGAGTTAAACACACACTAAAGGAGTAGGATAATGTCAAACGAAGAAGTCTATTCGAGATTTAAATAATGTACAGTAGGAGTAAGAGTATAACAAACGAAGAACTCTACTTGAGTGTTAAACCACACACATAAGGTGTGGGATAAACAACAAATGTAAAATTCTGCATGAGAGTTAAACAACACAATAAAGGAGTGGGATAATTACAAACGGAGAAGACAATCTGAGATTTAAACAACACACCTGAGGGGTGATAAAATAACGAACGAAAAACCCTACTAGAGAGTTAAACAAAACACAAAAGGAATTGAATAAACAACAAACGAACAACTCAATTTGAGTGATATGTACAAGACACTTTGGAGAGGGATGAAGAACAAACGAATAACTCTACTTGAGAGTTAAACAACACACTAAAGGAGTGGGATAATGTCAAACGAAGAAGTCTATTCGAGATTTAAACAATGCACAGAAGGAGTAAGAGTATAACAAATGAAGAACTCTACTTGAGTGTTAAACCACACACATAATGAGTGGGTTAAACAACAAATGTAAAATTCAACACGAGGGTTAAACACACACTAAAGGAGTGGGATAATGTCAAATGAAGAAGTCTATTCGAGATTTAAACAATGTACAGAAGGAGTAAGAGTATAACAAGCGAAGAACTCTACTTGAGTGTTAAACCACACACATAAGGTGTGGGATAAACAACAAATGTAAAATTCTACACGAGAGTTAAACAACACAATAAAGGAGTGGGATAATTACAAACGGAGAAGACAATCTGAGATTTAAACAACACACATGAGGGGTGATAAAATAACGAACGAAAAACTCTACTAGAGAGTTAAACAAAACACAAAAGAAATTGAATAAACAACAAACGAACAACTCAATTTGAGTGATATATACAAGACACTTTGGAGAGGGATGAACAACAAACGAATAACTCTACTTGAGAGTTAAACAACACACTAAAGGAGTGGGATAATGTCAAACGAAGAAGTCTATTCGAGATTTAAACAATGCACAGAAGAAGTAAGAGTATAACAAACGAAGAACTCTACTTGAGTGTTAAACCACACACATAATGAGTGGGTTAAACAACAAATGTAAAATTCCACACGAGAGTTAAACAACACAATAAAGGAGTGGATAATTACAAACGGAGAAGACGATCTGAGATTTAAACAACACACCTGAGGGGAGCTAAAATAACGAACGAAAAATTCTACTTGAGAGTTAAACAAAACACAAAAGGAATTGAATAATCAACAAACGAACAACTCTAATTGAGCGATATAAACAAGACACTTTGGAGAGGGATGAACAACAAACGAATAACGCTACTTGGGAGTTAAACACACACTAAAGGAGTAGGATAATGTCAAACGAAGAAGTCTATTCGAGATTTAAATAATGTACAGTAGGAGTAAGAGTATAACAAACGAAGAACTCTACTTGAGTGTTAAACCACACACATAAGGTGTGGGATAAACAACAAATGTAAAATTCTGCATGAGAGTTAAACAACACAATAAAGGAGTGGGATAATTACAAACGGAGAAGACAATATGAGATTTAAACAACACACCTGAGGGGTGATAAAATAACGAACGAAAAACCCTACTAGAGAGTTAAACAAAACACAAAAGGAATTGAATAAACAACAAACGAACAACTCAATTTGAGTGATATATACAAGACACTTTGGAGAGGGATGAAGAACTAACGAATAACTCTACTTGAGAGTTAAACAACACATTAAGGAGTGGGATAATGTCAAACGAAGAAGTCTATTCGAGATTTAAACAATGCACAGAAGGAGTAAGAGTATAACAAATGAAGAACTCTACTTGAGTGTTAAACCACACACATAATGAGTGGGTTAAACAACAAATGTAAAATTCAACACGAGGGTTAAACACACACTAAAGGAGTGGGATAATGTCAAATGAAGAAGTCTATTCGAGATTTAAACAATGTACAGAAGGAGTAAGAGTATAACAAGCGAAGAACTCTACTTGAGTGTTAAACCACACACATAAGGTGTGGGATAAACAACAAATGTAAAATTCTACACGAGAGTTAAACAACACAATAAAGGAGTGGGATAATTACAAACGGAGAAGACAATCTGAGATTTAAACAACACACCTGAGGGGTGATAAAATAACGAACGAAAAACTCTACTAGAGAGTTAAACAAAACACAAAAGAAATTGAATAAACAACAAACGAACAACTCAATTTGAGTGATATATACAAGACACTTTGGAGAGGGATGAACAACAAACGAATAACTCTACTTGAGAGTTAAACAACACACTAAAGGAGTGGGATAATGTCAAACGAAGAAGTCTATTCGAGATTTAAACAATGCATACAAGGAATAAGAGTATAACAAACGAAGAACTCTACTTCAGTGTTAAACCACACACGAAGGTGTGGGATAAACAACAAATGTAAAATTCTACACAAGAGTTAAATAACACAATAAAGGAGTGGGATAATTACAAACGGAGAAGACAGTCTGAGATTTAATCAACACACCTGAGGGGTGATAAAATAACGAACGAAAAACTCTACTAGAGAGTTAAACAAGACACAAAAGGAATTGAATAAACAACATACGAACAACTCAATTTGAGTGATATATACAAGACACTTTGGAGAGGGATGAACAAAAAAATGAATAACTCTACTTGAGAGTTAAACAACATACTAAAGGAGTAGGATAATGTCAAACGAAGAAGTCTATTCGAGATTTAAACAATGCACAGAAGGAGTAAGAGTATAACAAACGAAGAACTCTACTTGAGTGTTAAACCACACACATAATGAGTGGGTTAAACAACAAATGTAAAATTCAACACGAGAGTTAAACACACACTAAAGGAGTGGGATAATGTCAAATGAAGAAGTCTATTTGAGATTTAAACAATGTACAGTAGGAGTAAGAGTATAACAAGCGAAGAACTCTACTTGAGTGTTAAACCACACACATAAGGTGTGGGATAAACAACAAATGTAAAATTCTACACAAGAGTTAAATAACACAATAAAGGAGTGGGATAATTACAAACGGAGAAGACAGTCTGAGATTTAATCAACACACCTGAGGGGTGATAAAATAACGAACGAAAAACTCTACTAGAGAGTTAAACAAGACACAAAAGGAATTGAATAAACAACATACGAACAACTCAATTTGAGTGATATATACAAGACACTTTGGAGAGGGATGAACAAAAAAATGAATAACTCTACTTGAGAGTTAAACAACATACTAAAGGAGTAGGATAATGTCAAACGAAGAAGTCTATTCGAGATTTAAATAATGTACAGAAGGAGTAAGAGTACAACAAACGAAGAACTCTACTTGAGTGTTAAACCACACACATAAGGTGTGGGATAAACAACAAATGTAAAATTCTACATGAGAGTTAAACAACACAATAATGGAGTGGGATAATTACAAACCGAGAAGACAATCTTAGATATAAACAACACACCTGTGGGGTGATAAAATAACGAACGAAAAACTCTACTTGGGAGTTAAACATGCCACAAAAGAAATTCAATAAATAACAACCGAACAACTCTATTTGAGCGATATAAAAAAGACACATTGGAGAGGGATGAACAAAAAAATGAATAACTCTACTTGAGAGTTAAACAACATACTAAAGGAGTAGGATAATGTCAAACGAAGAAGTCTATTCGAGATTTAAATAATGTACAGAAGGAGTAAGAGTACAACAAACGAAGAACTCTACTTGAGTGTTAAACCACACACATAAGGTGTGGGATAAACAACAAATGTAAAATTCTACATGAGAGTTAAACAACACAATAAAGGAGTGGGATAATTACAAACGGAGAAGACAGTATGAGATTTAAACAACACACCTGTGGGGTGATAAAATAACGAACGAAAAACTCTACTAGAGAGTAAAACAAAACACAAAAGGAATTGAATAAACAACAAACGAACAACTCAATTTGAGTGATATATACAAGACACTTTGGAGAGGGATGAAGAACAAACGAATAACTCTACTTGAGAGTTAAACAACACATTAAGGAGTGGGATAATGTCAAACGAAGAAGTCTATTCGAGATTTAAACAATGCATTCAAGGAATAAGAGTATGACATACGTAGTACTCTACTTCAGTGTTAAACCACACACCTAAGGAGTGCGATAAACAACAAATGAAAAATTCTGCACGAGAGTTAAACGACACAATAAAGGAGTGGGATAATTACAAACGGAGAAGACAATCTGAGATTTAAACAACACACCTGAGGGGTGATAAAATAACAAACGAAAAACTCTGCTAGAGAGTTAAAGAAAACACAAAAGGAATTGAATAAACAACAAACGAACAACTCAATTTGAGTGATATATATTGTTGATACGGAAATATGTCCAATCCGTCATAAAGGACCTAGGAACGAATCCTAAGGCATCCCAAGTCATCCAATGGATCCGAGACACTTTGGTCCGAGCCAACGGTCCGATCCGGGCATACCAACCATGGTCCGACCCACATTGAAAGAAAGGGACGAAGGATTTGGACCTATAAGGCCCGACCCGGAACCATAGGTCTGACCCACCTTGGTCCGAGCCTCTCTGGAAAAAAGGAGCATAGTGCTAAGTCAGTACCCTCTCCGACCCAAGGACTCCGATCCGGATGTCAACTCGGATCCAGCATGACCATCTCATAAAGCAACCAAGCAAATGGGCACCAAAGAGTGAGATGTCCGAACCCAGGAGCTCCGAATCGGAAGAGTTGGACAGCGGAGAACTTCCTCACCGACACCAAATATGGTCCGGACCAATCGTCGGACCCATCTCTCGAACACAGGAACTCGCGTAACTAGTCACATCCTCAAGAACTCTCCCAATAATGACCAAACTACCCCTAAAGCCCAAGATGGCATGGGCTAAAGCTTCATTATTGGGCTATGGGCCTCATATTAGCATTGGTGGATCAATCTTGGCCGTACACATGGTGCAATCCTAGCAACCCCTCCATTTTGATGATAGCCTATAAAAAGGCACACATCCCCACAAGATCAAGTAAGTCATCTTACAAGTCACATCACGACCCCAATCCCGAACTTATTACAGAGTTGATCTTCAGTCACTCTCGAGTAAAGTCTCATCCCAGTTTGACACGTAGCAAACCGGGCACTAACCCCCCCCCCCACTCAAGTGTGCAGGTCCTTACCGAATTAATTGGTCGCTGGTTCTTACGCATTGGTCCTTACCTAGCAAGGAGCTCCTTACCTTGGCACCCATTAGTGGAGTTGAATAAAATCTAAGTAGTTGGGGAGTTACACCCTCAACATTTTGGCGCCGTCTGTGGGAAACTTTACAAAAAGTCCCGTTCTCTTCAGTAATGGCAAGAACAAGAAGGTCCACAAGAACCAACGCCACTGCCATTGGTACGCCTGCTCCAAGACAAAGGGGAAGACCTCTCACTAGAAGAGGTGGGGTAGCAAGAGTTTCAACAAGAGAAGTAATAGATGATCCAAGTGATGGCCATACCGCTAGTCTTTCTTCTGGCGAGGAAAGAGCCACTAATCCACCAGTAAGGATCCAGACACTTGGGGACGAAGGACAGGTTCCTCCGTCAGGAACACATGGTCCTCCTCCAGGAAGAAACTTTACCCTCCCGAATGGGCAGATCATTCGTCCTAGTGAGTTCGGGATGAATGAGAATCAGTTTGGCCTCTTACTCACCACTATTCAAGGATGCTTTGGATCAAACAACCTCCAGCCTCCTCAGCCCACTCCACCTTTGGCAATCCCAAGACAAGCCGAACCCGCTCAATCAAGAAATGAGCACCGTCCCATCCAACAACGACTGGGGGAACAAGCTCAACCGGAAGATCTAAGGAACCTTCTTAACAGGAGGGCCGCTGCTTCTCATGGACAACGAGGGAGAAGTCCAGAAGTGCCACAAGTAGACGAAGTGGGAACCAGTCGGCGAGGAGCTCAACAACAAGCGCCAAGAGATCAAATGGTGGAAAGCATCTCGATAGTTCCAATCGGTGATCTTCCTCCAGATGTAGCTATCAACCCCAGAACTGGTGAAAGACTGACAGCTGAGCAGATCTACCTCCAACAGAAGGCCTTGGAAACACAAATTGCCACCTTGAGCAAGATGGTCAAAGCACATGAGAAGGTGGTAGTTAAAACTCCCAACCCTCTGTGCAATGAGATCAGAAGAGAAAGAAAGCGCCCCGACTGTGTTATCCCAAACCTTGAGCATTACTATGGAGATACTTGCCCTGTAGGGCATCTTACTAGATACGAAAGTAAGATGGAAAGTAATGGACTCAACGACAACATGAAAGCTCTCAACTTTTCCACCACACTCTTTGGAGAAGCAATGGATTGGTGGACCTCACTACCTAATGGTTCCATCAGATCTTATGCGGACGTCGCCTCCCTTTTCTTGAAAAGGTTTGAGAAAGCAAAGAAAAGGAAGAGGTCAGTTGAGCACCTGGCAGGCATAATCCAGAAAGAGCATGAGGACCTTAGAACCTTCCTTGACCGCTTCAACACTGAAGTACGACAGGTAGAGCCTCATAGCATCAAAGAGCGGGTCCGTCACCTATATGCTAACACTTATAATGATGAGCTTAGAAGGAAGCTTTCCAACGAAGAAATCACCACTGAAAAGTACCTGGAAGATATCTGTGAAGGAGTCTTGTATGGAGAAGAGTACCGAAGAAATGTCCCGATAAGAGCAGGGATAAAGAAGGGGAAAGAACAAGTACGACAGGAACTTCCTCCTCGTCAAGGGAAGTTCGAGCAAAAAAGAGATCTCGTGGAGGAAAGAATTCCGTAGAGAAAGAACTCCACCTAGGAGATACGCCGAGTATACTCGCCTCAACAGACCAAGATCCGACATCTTGGCTTCTATTGTTGAGAAGGACTTAGATATACAATGGCCTAAACCGGTCAGGAGCAGCAAGAAGAGTAAATTTTCTAAAGACTACTGTAGGTTCCACAAGCAGAAAGGTCACCCGACTGAGGATTGCATCCAGTTGAAGATGTAAAATCGAAAGACTAGTGAGAAGTGGGAAGTTGAAAGAACCAACAGTGAAGAAGAACCTCCGGGCATAGAAAGAATGAGCAGAGAGGAGCGCGATTCCGAACCTCCGACAGGATCTTTACCACCACCTCCAGCGGAAATCCCACCTCGGCATGCCCAAAGATACCAAGGGTACCGCGAAGATACAGAAATGGAGAACTTCCCTTACAGTGGAGTTATCAACGCCATTGCAGGAGGACCAACAGGGGGAGACAGCAGAAATGCAAGGGAAAGGACCGCGCAACACTTGAGAAACAACGACAGAGCTTACGGTCCACCAGCCCTGAAAGGCACAAATGCAATTACCTTTGACGATAGCGAGATCCCCCCACCAACGTCTGGCGGAGGAGATCTCAAGGACCCCGATGTCCCTTTGGTTGTTTCTCTAGTGATTGCCACTTACAAGGTCAACAAGGTACTAATCGACACAGGAAGCTCCTCCAATGTCATATCCAAAAGGACCGTGGAGCAAATGCACCTGGGGCAAATACAATATGGACGAGTATACACTTCATTGGTAGGTTTTGGAGGGTCTGTAGTACGCCCCATTGGAAGTATACCACTACAAGTCTCTATGGGCACCTTTCCGACAAGAGTGACCAAGACTATCCTCTTCGTGGTAGTAGATAGCACCTTCGACTATAACGTGATCTTGGGCCGCCCGGGACTTAACCAATTCAGAGCAATTGCTTCTCCCTTACACAACAGGGTAAAGTTTCCAACCCCGAATGGCGTGGGAGAAGAAATGGGCAACGTTAGAGAAGCCTGGGAGTGCTACATCATGTCAAACAGAGGGGCCACAGTACCTGTCCTTTCGGTCACTAAGGGCCCTCGTAGCCATTCTTCCATTACTCTAATGCCACCAAAGGAAGAAATCGGTATTGGGTCGCTCAGAGAAAAGTTCCCCAAGACAGCTAGAATAGAATCCCATGAAGCCTTGAAAGAGGTCCAACTGGTCGAAGGAAATTCGGAAAAAATAACTCGGATTGGAACGGAGATGAGTACGGAAGTAGAGCTGAAGCTCATCGCTTGCCTTCGTGACAATCGCGACATCTTTGCTTGGAGCACAGATGATCTCAAGGACGCCTGTCCAAATGGGCTATTGAGCTAAGTGAATATGATATTGGGTATCAAGCCCCATCTGCCAAGAAAGCGCAATTTCTGGCCGACTTCCTGGTAGACTATCCAGAGAAAGCAGAAGAAGAGAACGAAAACTCCCAGGAAAAGGCTAGTCATGTGGTGATAGCCCAAATCAAGGAATCAAGCGGAGAGAAAGAAGCAGAAGAGACACAAAGAGGTAGCATCCAGCTTATGACTAAGTATCACCAACCTATGGATGATTCACTGAGAGTAAGGCACATGTTTCTCTTGGACGAAGAACTCAATACCTCGACAACTGCATCCTCCGACAAGAAGCAGGAGGTTGAGAAAGCACTCACTCCCACTTCGGGAGGTAAGGAAAGAAACAAAGAATGTTGGACATTACAAGTGGACGTATCATCAACCGGACGGTTGGGAGGAATAGGAATTTTCCTTGAAAGTCCTGAAGGAGCCAAGCTAGTGTACGCCATCACCCTCAACTTTAAGGTGACGAACAACGAGGCCGAATATGAAGCACTTATCACCGGCCTAAGAATGGCGAAAGCCCTTCAGGTAAAAAGGATCAAAGCCTACAGACTGCATTCAGACAATCTCAGTTCTCCGGGTCCTTTACCACCAAAGGACCTAACATGATCAAATACTTGGAGCTCCTCAAGAAAGAGGTTGAGCACTTTGAAGAATTACTCTTGACCAATTTCACAGAGAATGGAATGAAAAAGCCGACGCCCTCTCCAAGTACGCCTCAGCCTTAGGAGCTTTGGACACAAGAAGTATCATCCTAATGACCCGCGCGGAATCCTCTCTGGCAAACCCCAACAGACAGATGCTTCTCTTGAGCACAGAAAGAAACTGGATGACTGATATATTCCGTTACCTCAAGGATGGTACTTTACCTGTGGATCCTAGAGAGGCCAGGAAGATTCAATGTCGACCTAACAGATACTTTATTCTGGAAGAAGATCTTTACAAAAGATCCTACGGCGGAACTCACATGAGGTGCCTAGATCCTCAAGAAGCGAGAACTGTGATGGAAGAAATCCACGCCGGAAGTTGTGGAAGTCATTCTGGAGGAAGAACTTTGGCACAAAAGATTATAAGACAAGGATACTATTGGCCAACTGTTGACATAGATGCTGCCAACATCGCCCGCGCCTGTGAAGACTGCCAATACTATGCCAACATACCACACCACCCGACCAACTGTATGATTCCGTCAATCATAGCATGCCCATTTGATCAATGGGGCATAGACATAGTTGGTCCCTTTCCGCGAGGAACACATCAAAAGAAGTTCTTGATAGTGGCGGTGGAATACTTCACTAAGTGGGTCGAAGCTGAAGCAATGTCAACCATCACAGAAAGCAGGGTTCGGACGTTCATCTGGAAGAACATCATCTGCCGGTTTGGACTCCCACGAGTGCTAGTTTCAGACAATGGAGCACAATTTTCTGGGTCAAGACTGAAGGAGTGTCACCCTTCAAAATAGAACAACGCTTTACTTCCATTGGCCACCCCCAAGCCAATGGTCAGGTGGAAGCCACCAACAAGACCATAGTCAAAATTTTGGAGAAAAGGTTGAGAACTTCCCAAGACAGTTGGGCGGATGATCTCGACGCGGTCCTTTGGGCGCATCGAACGACAGCCCGGACTGCCACACAAGAAACACCTTTCTCCCTGGTCTATGGATCCGAGGCGGTCATCCCTTCGGAGACGGTGGTGGCAACCCAGAGAATCCAGCAATACAACCCAGTTGATAATGAGATTGCAAGGATCTATGACCTTGAGCTCCTTGAAGACAAGCGCGATAAGGCATTGGCCAACATCCTTCGGTACCAAGCCATTACCGCTCGAGCCTACAATAAACGTGTCTTTCCCAAGGACATACAAGTTGGAGACTTAGTCCTCAGAAGAGCCGATATACTAAGTCATGTGGGGAAACTTAAGCCCAAGTGGGAAGGACCGTACAAAGTTACTGGGGCAAGAGTTAATGGAAGCTTTGAACTAGAAGATGAGCAAGGGCGGACCTTGAAGAGAACTTGGAATGCCAAGAATCTCCAAAAGTTTTACACTTGGAGAAGGAGTGTGGCAACGACTGTCACCTTCCTTTATCTTGTCGATCTGTTTTTTGTGTTTTTTGAAAAGGCCTCGAAGCCCTCAAGTTGTAATTCGATTTCCGTCAAATCAATACAACTGTGATTTCATAAACATTGTTAATAATCATGTCCTTCGAATCTCATGATTCGAACAGGCCATGAAGATATTTAACTACTCGATCCGAAACTAGATCATACGCTGATCCAGATCGGATTAACACAATCAAATAGTGTCCGACCTTGACAAAGACAAATACGCTTTTATTAAAACAGGAGTACAGAATTACAAAGTCAGGGTCCGAAGAGCCCTAATCGAGCTTACAAAAACAAGCTCCTATTCTATCTCTTTTCTACTTCTACAGCGAAGCTTCTTAATTAACCCTGGTCTACCGAACCAAACCCCGTCCAAGCACTATTAACTTATCTGTGGGCGCTCCGAAGGAAGAAGGAATTCCACCATCCCAACTTTGATTGCTTACTGACAAAGATTTCGAAGCCCCCTTCGGACGATCTAAAGACTAATGAATGGACGAGATAACTGAAGCCATTCAATGCTTCCAGAAAGGATACTCCATCACTTCTGAACGAAAGAGAGCTCCGAAGCAAGCAAGAAGCACTATAACAATCCGGATCGCCTCTTACCAAATACTATAAATAAATCCCAGATTCAGAGTATTTGGAAGGCGACCAACCCGGATAGTCGGATTAACCCAAGTCACTCCGGAGGCTCCCGTTGGTCCAAGTCTCAACAAGACCGGCATAGTCAGGAACTCCGTCCCAGAATTGAAAGTCGCTCCCTCGAGCCTTCAATTCTGGAACGCAGCCACCAACAAAGCCGAGCTGCTCGGACGAAAGACCTTAGGTGTAAGACAAACGAGTTACCAGAAAGGTTACTTCCGGAAGTCCCCAATGATCCGACTCTAAACAAGCTCAAGATCGGGACTCCTTTCCGTAATTGTAGCTCCTCGAGCCTTCAATCGGAAACAAAGTCACCATGTAACCGAATCGCTTCGGATACGTATCTTCAAGGACGAGCTAAAAGACCTACTAAAAGGGATACATCTCCCTCAATCCAAGAAACGAACAACTAGACACAGCAGGATTGGTAGAAAGCCTTCCAACATCTCGGGCGGTTTTTTACGACCGAACCACGAAATACTGGAAGGGATTCTACCAAACCAATTATGCCGACTTGTCGCCCCCCGGGCACATACCCAGAGCGGAATGCCTCGGATGCATTGAGGTTCAAAAACAACTATTTGAAGATCCCCAAACCATCCAGCTAATCTACCTCCGGCTAAAGTCGTGGATATAGACCACGGCCGGAGAAAGAAGATTAGCCTGACGATCAGAGGAATTGATTGGCAAAAATTCAGGCCTCACTCGGCACGGACCGTATCCTCGAAGATCCGAGGCTGGCTTTCCGAGCAATTTAATTTCCAAAACTCTCACCGTGAACCAACCCGGGTAGACTTCCGAAGTATCGGAGAAACCCTTGGGACAAGAACACACGCAAGAGTGATGGTATAAACATGCTCACCAGCCGCTCGGACTCGAGCTCCGGACCCTCGGTTACTATAAAAGGGAGAATTGTCCTAAAGAAAAGCCGTACAAAGCAGGGGTATATATAGAAAGAGAGGACCAATCAGAAGCGGACACGTGTCCCATATTCGCTGGAAATGGGCTTGGGCAGAACATGGGCCTGACTCTTCGACTTCCATTGGCCCAACCCAATAATCCATCCATACGGTCGGTCATCATGACTAAGTTCCTCACTCGAACGTATCAGCTCGGGGCTGACATGACAACATCCGAAGCAACTGTGATTCGTATAGAGTCACCCTATACTTAATGCTGATCATCTTCTACTCTCTCACAAGTCTGTATGACTCGGGATGACACACCAAGTCAACGTCCGAATCGATGCTACTTACCACGATACAAGGAAATTCTTTTTGTCGCAAGCCTTGTCACTCTAAGACGTGGCTCCGAACCGCTCGTGATCCGGCTTACTTCTATTAAAGATTCCGATTCGGATGGGTACAATGATTGATCATCCCCCAAGACCCGCAAAGGAGAAGTTGCATCAGGCAAATTAACGTTCTGGCGGTTTGAATCTCAAGGGTTCGGACCCATTATCCGAGTTTAAGAGAGTTAATGAGCTACTAAACAGATATATGGGATTCATCGCGCAAGAATGTAAACAGAAGCATTTAGCATTTCAACAACAAGAATAGTTCCGAGCCACCAATGGGCCCAGACCAACAAAATTCATCGAGTCGGGTATATGGTTTTACAAAAAGATGATGAGCAAAAAAGACAACATTGTTTTCAGGACCGAAGGCACACTACTATAAAAAACCCGGGGCATACCCGTCTTTACTGCCTTCGCCGCTCGGACGAACTAGGCTGAGACCGAGAGGGACCCCCCGTATCCTTCTCCAGAGGCGCTTGACCTTGTTGTTGGGCTGCCTGGGCTAACCTCCGTTCTCTCCGAGCCTCAACTTCTTTCAAGAAGGCCGGACATTGTTGCATCAAGTCTAGGTCCGGATCGAAGCCATGAACAGGCCCAGGCAGAGTCAGCCAGTCTCGGTTGTGTTCCAAGTGATCCTCCAAAGGAACGAAAACACTGGACATAAGCACCCGAGGGACGAAGGGTGGGAGATACGGACCGCCATGGTTGTACTTCTTGCCCGACTCGTCCGCATCAGACCACAAATTCACACTTAAGCAGGTCTTCGTCCAAGACACCCTCCGGAGCAAAGTCCGATCCATCTCCATTCTTAAAGGCGGACACTCCCTCAGCCTCCAAGTCGCAGTCATCCGGTATCCAACCCTTCCTCCGGCACTGGTCCACAGCTGCATGGAACCCATCTTGACGGGCCTCATCATACTTCGACTCGAACAAAAACTTGCAGGAGTCCGAAGCAAGGAAATCTTGGGCAGCCCTTGTCCGGACCCCCAGAAGTTCCTTCAGCATCATATCTTTGAAAGTCCGAGAGACACCCACGAACTCGTCCAAACTATCTTGGTGCACTTTCAAGTCAATCTCCAAAGATCGGATGGCACTTTTCATCTTGCGCCTCCACTCGGCCTCTGCTTAGCGACTATGGCCTTCTTTAGCGCTCCAAGTCTGTTCAACCGACGTTTAATCGCCGGCAGCCTCACTTTAGCCAAATTTTTCCAAGGTGGCTCTCCGAAAGCTACCAGAGCATGCTTCAACAGCAGCAGCAAGCTAAAAACAAAAACGAAACATCGGAAGTGTTAGATACCTCCGAACCACAAGAAGATGTAAAACCAACGGAAAATTTAAACTCACTTTGCGCTGAGCGGCAGTTAACTCCAAAATCCGCTCCAACTCCGAGGCAGCAACCAACCGAGCAACTTCAGCATCCGAATCCAGCTCGGGCGCCTCGCTCATCTTTCCCTTGCCTTTCTTGGCGGGAGGATTCGGACCTTCGGAGGAGCACTTTTTTCCAGCTGCAGCGCTCGATCCGCTGGCGCGATCTCGAGACACGGATCTAGGAGGCTTCCTCGAGCCCTTAGACCCGACCACCTTACCCTTGTCCGGAGTAGGGATAGTTTGGGCCTCTTCAGCAGCCTCTCCGAGACTCCTCCACTCGGAACACGGCAGCATTTCTTGGCTCTTCCATCGGGAGTACGGTGGAAGTCTTGATAATTTGGGTCCGGGAACCCTCTGCCATCTCCTTCCGTTGCGCAGCATTTTGCTGACGCTTCAACTCCCGCATGGTCGACATCGTATACTCGAACCAAAAGGCCGCATCCAATCACAATGAGTTGCAAAATACAAAAGAATCTACAAATGGTAACCACATAGTCGACAAACCGAATCGGACAACCAACCAGAGGTAGAGAAACCACTTACTCAAATCCTCCATATTGTCACAAAACTTGGCTCGACAAGCCGGCCAAGTAAGGCAGAGGCTGACATATCAGCCCTCGGAAGAAGTACTTTTCCGACTCTTGACTCCGATGGAGCGCTTGCATCCATAGGGGACATTTCGCCGGTGGCTTCGGTTGGCGCCTTGCCGGAAGAATTTCCTCTCAAATTGCCACTTGGCCCTCTCCGCTTCGGATTGCCCGGGCTTCAGAGCCGGACGGACAAAAATGTACCTCTTGAACTATTGGATTCCCAACGAGGACAGGGGGGTCAACAAAAAACGTGTACGCCTGGCGACATACGAACGTATAGAACCATGCATTCCTATTACTTACACTTATGTTGAATAATTTACGAAAATTATCGAATGTGACCGGGATGCCTTTATATTTACATAACACTCCGAAGCACATCAGATTTCCGAGGGAGTTGGGGATGATCTGGTGCGGACTGAACCCCATGCTATTCAAGATCTCTAGAAACTCGGACGATACGGGCAGGCGCCACCCGCAATGGAGTCTTATCTCATGAACACACATATAGCCCGGAGGCGGATTATAAAAAGCATGCGACTCGTCCGGAACGAGAATCTCCACACACTCCGGGATTTCATATCTCCTCCGGAGCTCATCCACTTCCTCGGCTCGGATGGTTGAGGCACAAGTAGGTAAAGTACCGTCCTCATTCAACTCGCCCTCCGGATCTGGGTGAGTGACCTCGTCCTTAGACCGAGGGAACTTTACTTGGAATACGTCCTCACCCTTCCTCAGCCTCTCCGGACGCTCTTCCTCAACCATCTGCCGACTCGGCCCTGCTTGCCCAGCAGATTCCACACGGAGCATATGAGCGGATAGCTCTACACTTTCTTCCGCTTCGGAACCAGAATCTTGGGCCCGCACACCTTCTTCTGCCTCATCTTCCTCGGATGAGGACGCTAACTCTACGACAGTCTGAAGAGGCACAGCGACTTGCACATGATCCTCCTCACCCTCTTCGAAGATGCCCAAATTGGGAGGTGCTTCCGAGGTATCATGAACTTCCTCGATGATCAGCGCCTGCGGATCCGGAACGAACGGGACTCGATTAGGATTACTCCTAAAATTATAACCAAGGTTGCGAATTAAAGATCGGATCTCTACCGGAAGTTCGGATTCTTGGCCAACCCGAGCTGGGCGACGAGTTCCTATAACTCGCGAACTTGTTTCTTGAGCCGCTACAATAACCTGCACATGGGACACTCGAAGGTAATCCCGACGCCTCGGAGGACCTGGATCCGGAACAAATAACCGAAGTAAGGAACTTACCTCGGGCTCTTCCTGGCTCGGATGGGGCGCTTGTTCCACCTCCATTACTTTGTCGTCATCTACGATCTCAATTTCCTCGGAGCTATCGGTTAAAGATATCGCTTCGGAGTCATATCCCTCAGCCTCGGATCGATTTTGGCTATCACTCTCGGACATCCTAGGGAAAGGAGAAAGCAATTTGGTAAGCTTTAAGATGACAGTCCGAGAGGTCGTTTATGTATATTAAAGTGGTCAGTTTATAGCCAACACTACTGGCTTTCCCAGCGGTTAGTTCGAGTCAAGACGATCTCGATTCGCGTTAGTCAACATTGAGAACGTATGGAGTATTAGAACTATAATACACATCATAAGCATGCATCCGAGCAACTAGAAGATGAAAAACAATGCAGACAAATGATAAGACGAGACAAGTAAACTTACTTGGACTCGGATGATTAGATGGAAATGCCTTGGCTTCGAATGCAATCTCGTGCTTCAGATCTCTCGTCGCTCGCTTCGGATTGATGGTAGTCGCTTTGGGTACACTCAGAATGCGAAAATTCTCTCTCTAAACGGTGCGCAAATGAACCGGCCAACCCCTCTATTTATAGAGGGTAATATTGGAAACTCCAACCGTCACGATTTTTCGGGATTAAATCTCAATCGTAGATCAAAAATCATCCAACAGCATAGTACAATTATACCAAGTGAAATGACGAATTGGTACAACAAATTTACCTCTTGGATAGACGAATACAACAACTCTCCCTCTCTCGGGCGGCAGACAACACGAGAGTTCCGGAGTATCGTCTTCTCGGACGCCTAGCGGCTTATCAGCCCAACATAATTTGCCCACACAAGGAACCTCGTTTACTCGAGCGATTAGACTTCAGACCTTCCCTTGACCACAGAGGTTGGTTCGGACGGGACACGCACCTACGGTCCGCCACCGTAGCTCATCAAAGGTACACTACCGATGTTCGGAGCCTAAACTTAGTCTCGACATAAATACCCTTTTTCTTTTTTCACTTCATTGCCCTTCGGACCCAAATTTCTCGGATGGCAACGATGTTTTAGAAAAAGAAAAAAGGGGGGGCGAGAGAGAGACTAAGTCAGTGGCCACACGAAGTACGAGTTACACCTTTTTTCAACTCGTTTAGGCGGATTGGACTGAAGAACGGATCCTTCTTCAATAGCTTCCCAAGCCAATAGTTCCACAACTATCTTCTACTAAGATACTTGGAAACTAGGGGGACATATGTTGATACGGAAATATGTCCAATCCGTCATAAAGGACCTAGGAACGAATCCTAAGGCATCCCAAGTCATCCAATGGATCCGAGACACTTTGGTCCGAGCCAACGGTCCGATCCGGGCAGACCAACCATGGTCCGACCCACATTGAAAGAAAGGGACGAAGGATTTGGACCTACAAGGCCCGACCCGGAACCATAGGTCCGACCCACCTTGGTCTGAGCCTCTCTGGGAAAGGAGCATAGTGCTAAGTCAGTACCCTCTCCGACCCAAGGACTCCGATCCGGATGTCAACTCGGATCCAGCATGACCATCTCATAAAGCAACCAAGCAAATGGGCACCAAAGAGTGAGATGTCCAACCGGGAGCTCCGAATCGGAAGAGTTGGACAGCAGAGAACTTCCTCACCGACACCAAATATGGTCCGGACCAATCGTCCGGACCCATCTCTCGAACACGGAACTCGGAACTAGTCACATCCTCAAGAACTCTCCAATAATGACCAAACTACCCCTAAAGCCCAAGATGGCATGGGCTAAAGCATCATTATTGGGCTATGGGCCTCATATTAGCATTGGTGGATCAATCCTGGCCGTACACATGGCGCAATCCTAGCAACCCATCCATTTTGATGATAGCCTATAAAAAGGCACACATCCCCACAAGATCAAGTAAGTCATCTTACAAGTCACATCACGACCCCAATCCCGAACTTATTACAGAGTTGATCTTCAGTCACTCTCGAGTAAAGTCTCATCCCGGTTTGACACTTAGCAAACCGGGCACTAACCCCCCCCCCCCCCCCCCTCAAGTGTGCAAGTCCTTACCGAAGTAGTTGGTCGCTGGTTCTTACGCATTGGTCCTTACCTAGCAAGGAGCTCCTTACCTTGGCACCCATTAGTGGAGTTGAATAAAATCTAAGTAGTTGGGGAGTTACACCCTCAACATTTTGGCGACGTCTGTGGGAAACTTTACAAAAAGTCCCGTTCTCTTCAGTAATGGCAAGAACAAGAAGGTCCACAAGAACCAACGCCACTGCCATTGGTACGCCTGCTCAAAGGTGATAAAATAACGAACGAAAAACTCTACGAGAGAGTTAAACAAAACACAAAAGAAATTGAATAAACAACAAACGAACAACTCAATTTGAGTGATATATACAAGACACTTTGGAGAGGGATGAAGAACAAACGAATAACTCTACTTGAGAGTTAAACAACACACTAAAGGAGTAGGATAATGTCAAACGAAGAAGTCTATTCGAGACTTAAACAATGTACAGAAGGAGTAAGAGTATAAAAATGAAGAACTCTACTTGAGTGTTAAACCACACACATAAGGTGTGGGATAAACAACAAATGTAAAATTCTACACGAGAGTTAAACAACACAATAAAGGAGTGGGATAATTACAAACGGAGAAGACAATCTGAGATTTAAACAACACACCTGAGGGGTGATAAAATAACGAACGAAAAACTCTACTAGAGAGTTAAACAAAACACAAAAGGAATTGAATAAACAACAAACGAACAACTCAAATTGAGTGATATATACACGACACTTTGGAGAGGAATGAAGAACAAACGAATAACTCTACTTGAGAGTTAAACAACACACTAAAGGAGTGGGATAATGTCAAACGAAGAAGTTTATTCAAGATTTAAATAATGCATACAAGGAATAATAGTATAACAAACGAAGAACTCTACTTCAGTGTTAAACCACACACATAAAGAGTGGGATAAACAACAAATGTAAAATTCTACACGAGAGTTAAACAACACAATAAAGGAGTGGGATAATTACAAACGGAGAAGACAATCTGAGATTTAAACAACACACCTGAGGAGAGCTAAAATAACGAACGAAAAATTCTACTTGAGAGTTAAACAAAACACAAAAGGAATTGAATAAACAACAAACGAACAACTCTATTTGAGCGATATAAACAAGACACTTTGGAGAGGGATGAACAACAAACGAATAACTCTACTTGAGAGTTAAACACACACTAAAGGAGTAGGATAATGTCAAACGAAGAAGTCTATTCGAGATTTAAACAATGTATAGAAGGAGTAAGAGTATAAAAACGAAGAACTCTACTTGAGTGTTAAACCACACACATAAGGTGTGGGATAAACAACAAATGTAAAATTCTACACGAGAGTTAAACAACACAATAAAGGAGTGGGATAATTACAAACGGAGAAGACAGTCTGAGATTTAAACAACACACCTGAAAGGTGATAAAATAACGAACGAAAAACTCTACTAGAGAGTTAAACAAAACACAAAAGGAATTGAATAAACAACAAATCAACAACTCAAATTGAGTGATATATACACGACACTTTGGAGAGGGATGAAGAACAAACGAATAACTCTACTTGAGAGTTAAACAACACACTAAAGGAGTTGGATAATGTCAAACGAAGAAGTTTATTCAAGATTTAAATAATGCATACAAGGAATAATAGTATAACAAACGAAGAACTCTACTTCAGTGTTAAACCACACACATAAGGAGTGGGATGATTACAAACGGAGAAGACAATCTGAGATTAAAACAACACACCTGAGGAGTGAAAAAATAACGAATGAAAAACTCTACTAGAGAGTTAAACAAAATACAAAAGGAATTGAATAAACAACAAACGAACAACTCAATTTGAGTGATATATACGAGACACTTTGGAGAGGGATGAACAACAAACGAATAACTCTACTTGAGAGTTAAACAACACACTAAAGGTGTGGGATAATGTCAAACGAAGAAGTCTATTCAAGATTTAAAAAATGCACAGAAGGAGTAAGAGTATAACAAACGAAGAACTCTACTTGAGTGTTAAACCACACACATAATGAGTGGGTTAAACAACAAATGTAAAATTCTACACGATAGTTAAACAACACAATAAAGGAGTGGGATAATTACAAACGGAGAAGACAATCTGAGATTTAAACAACACACCTGAGGGGAGATAAAATAACGAACGAAAAACTCTACTTGAGAGTTAAACAAAACACAAACGGAATTGAATAAATAACAAACGAACAACTCTATTTGAGCGATACAAACAAGACACTTTGGAGAGGGATAAACAACAAACGAATAACTCTACTTGAGAGTTAAACACACACTAAAGGAGTGGGATAATGTCAAATAAAGAAGTCTATTCGAGATTTAAACAATCTACAGAAGGAGTAAGAGTATAACAAGCGAAGAACTCTACTTGAATGTTAAGCCACACACATAAGGTGTGGGATAAACAACAAATGTAAAATTCTACACGAGAGTTAAACAACACAACAAAGGAGTGGGATAATTACAAACGGAGAAGACAATCTAAGATTTAAACAACACACCTGAGGGGTGATAAAATAACGAATGAAAAACTCTACTTGAGAGTTAAACAAAACACAAAAGGAATTGAATAAACAACAAACGAACAACTCAATTTGAGTGATATATACAAGACACTTTGGAGAGGGATAAACAACAAACGAATAACTCTACTTGAGAGTTAAACAACACACTAAAGGAGTGGGATAATGTCAAACGAAGAAGTCTATTCGAGATTTAAACAATGCATACAAGGAATAAGAGTATAACAAACGAAGAACTCTACTTCAGTGTTAAACCACACACATAAGGAGTGGTATAAACAACAAATGTAAAATTCTACACAAGAGTTAAATAACACAATAAAGGAGTGGGATAGTTACAAACGGAGAAGACAGTCTGAGATTTAATCAACACACCTGAGGGGTGATAAAATAACGAACGAAAAACTCTCCTAGAGAGTTAAACAAGACACAAAAGGAATTGAATAAACAACATACGAACAACTCAATTTGAGTGATATATACAAGACACTTTGGAGAGGGATGAACAACAAACGAATAACTCTACTTGAGAGTTAAGCAACACACTAAAGGAGTGGGTTAATGTCAAACGAAGAAGTCTATTCGAGATTTAAACAATGCATACAAGGAATAAGAGTATATCAAACGAAGAACTCTACTTCAGTGTTAAACCACACACATAAGGAGTGGGATAAACAACAAATGTAAAATTCTACACAAGAGTTAAATAACACAATAAAGGAGTGGAATAATTACAGACGGAGAAGACAGTCTGAGATTTAATCAACACACCTGAGGGGTGATAAAATAACGAACGAAAAACTCTACTAGAGAGTTAAACAAGACACAAAAGGAATTGAATGAACAAAATACGAACAACTCAATTTGAGTGATATATACAAGACACTTTGGAGAGGGATGAACAAAAAAATGAATAACTCTACTTGAGAGTTAAGCAACATACTAAAGGAGTGGGATAATGTCAAACGAAGAAGTCTATTCGAGATTTAAACAATGCACAGAAGGAGTAAGAGTATAACAAACGAAGAACTCTACTTGTGTGTTAAACCACACAATAAAGGAGTGGGATAATTATAAACGGAGAAGACAATCTGATATTTAAACAACACACCTGAGGACAGATAAAATAACGAACGAAAAACTCTACTTGAGAGTTAAACAAAACACAAAAGGAATTGAATTCACACGAAACGAACAACTCTATTTGAGCGATATAAACCAGACACTTTGGGGAGGGATGAACAACAAACGAATAACTCTTCATGAGAGTTAAACAACACAATAAAGGAGTGGCATAATGTCAAATGAAGAAGTCTATTCGAGATTTAAACAATGTACAGAAGGAGTAAGAGTATAATAAACGAAGAACTATACTTGAGTGTTAAACCACACACATAAGGTGTGGGATAAACAACAAATGTAAAATTCTACACGAGGGATAAACAACTCAATAAAGGAGTGGGATAATTACAAACGGAGAAGACAATCTGAGATTTAAACAACACACCTGAGGGGTGATAAAATAACGAACGAAAAACTCTACGAGAGAGTTAAACAAAACACAAAAGAAATTGAATAAACAACAAACGAACAACTCAATTTGAGTGATATATACAAGACACTTTGGAGAGGGATGAATAACAAACGAATAACTCTACTTGAGAGTTAAACAACACACTAAAGGAGTGGGATAATGTCAAACGAAGAAGTCCATTCGAGATTTAAACAATGCACAGAAGGAGTAAGAGTATAACAAACGAAGAACTCTACTTGAGTGTTAAACCACACACATAAGGTGTGGGATAAACAACAAATGTAAAATTCTACATGAGAGTTAAACAACACAATAAAGGAGTGGGATAATTACAAACGGAGAAGACAGTCTGAGATTTAAACAACACACCTGAGGGGTGATAAAATAACGAACGAAAAACTCTACTAGAGAGTTAAACAAAACACAAAAGGAATTGAATAAACAACAAACGAACAACTCAATTTGAGTGATATATACAAGACACTTTGGAGAGGGATGAAGAACAAACGAATAACTCTACTTGAGAGTTAAACAACACACTAAAGGAGTGGGATAATGTCAAACGAAGAAGTCTATTCGAGATTTAACCAATGCACAGAAGGAGTAAGAGTATAACAAACGAAGAACTCTGCTTTAGTGTTAAACCACACACATAAGGTGTGGGATAAACAACAAATGTAAAATTCTACATGAGAGTTAAACGACACAATAAAGGAGATTAATTACAATCGGAGAAGACAATCTGAGATTTAAACAACACACCTGAGGGGTGATAAAATAACAAACGAAAAACTCTACTAGAGAGTTAAAGAAAACACAAAAGGAATTGAATAAACAACAAACGAACAACTCAATTTGAGTGATATATATAATACACTTTGGAGAGGGATGAACAAAAAACGAATAACTCTACTTGAGAGTTCAACAACAAACTAAAGGAGTGGGATAATGTCAAACGAAGAAGTCTATTCGAGATTTAAACGATGTACAGAAGGAGTAAGTGTATAACAAACGAAGAACTCTACTTGAGTGTTAAACCACACACATAATGAGTGGGTTAAACAACAAATGTAAAATAATACACGAGAGTTAAACAACACAATAAAGGAGTGGGATAATTACAAACGGAGAAGACAATCTGAGATTTAAACAACACACCGGAGGGGTGATAAAATACCGAACGAAAAACTCTACTAGAGAGTTAATCAAAACACAAAATGAGTTGAATAAACAACAAACGAACAACTCAATTTGAGTGATATATATAAGACACTTTGGACAGGGATGAACAAAAAACGAATAACTCTACTTGAGAGTTAAACAACACAATAAAGGAGTGGGATAATGTCAAACGAAGAAGTCTATTCGAGATTTAAACAATGCACAAAAGGAGTAAGAGTATAACAAACGAAGAACTCTACTTGTGTGTTAAACCACACAATAAAGGAGTGGGATAATTATAAACGGAACAGACAATCTGAGATTTAAACAACACACCTGAGGGGAGATAAAATAACGAACGAAAAACTCTACTTGAGAGTTAAACAAAACACAAAAGGAATTGAATAAACAACAAACGAACAACTCTATTTGAGCGATATAAACAAGACACTTTCGAGAGGGATGAACAACAAACGAATAACTCAACTTGAGAGTTAAACACACACTAAAGGAGTAGGATAATGTCAAACGAAGAAGTCTATTCGAGATTTAAACAATGTACAGAAGGAGTAAAAGTATAACAAACGAAGAACTCTACTTGAGTGTTAAACCACACACATAAGGTGTGGGATAAACAACAAATGCAAAATTCCACACGAGGGTTAAACAACACAATAAAGGAGTGGGATAATTACAAACGGAGAAGACAATCTGAGATTTAAACAACACACCTGAGGGGTTATAAAATAACGAACGAAAAACTCTACGAGAGAGTTAAACAAAACACAAAATAATTTGAATAAACAACAAACGAACAACTCAATTTGAGTGATATATACAAGACACTTTGGAGAGGGATGAAGAACAAACGAATAACTCTACTTGAGAGTTAAACAACACACTAAAGGAATGGGATAATGTCAAACGAAGAAGTCTATTCGAGATTTAAACAATGCATAGAAGGAGTAAGAGTATAACAAACGAAGAACTCTACTTGAGTGTTAAACCACACACATTATGAGTGGGTTAAACAACAAATGTAAAATTCAACACGAGAGTTAAACAACACAATAAAGGAGTGGGATAATTACAAACGGAGAAGACGATCTGAGATTTAAACAACACACCTGAGGGAAGCTAAAATAACGAACGAAAAATTCTACTTGAGAGTTAAACAAAACACAAAAGGAATTGAATAAACAACAAACGGACAACTCTATTTGAGCGATATAAACAAGACACTTTGGATAGGGATGAACAACAAACGAATAACTCTACTTGAGAGTTAAACACACACTAAAGGAGTAGGATAATGTCAAACGAAGAAGTCTATTCGAGATTTAAACAATGTACAGAAGGAGTAAAAGTATAACAAACGAAGAACTCTACTTGAGTGTTAAACCACACACATAAGGTGTGGGATAAAAAACAAATGTAAAATTCTACACGAGAGTTAAATAACACAATAAAGGAGTGGGATAATTACAAACGGAGAAGACAATCTGATATTTAAACAACACACCTGAGGGGTGATAAAATACCGAACGAAAAACTCTACTAGAGAGTTAAACAAAACACAAAATGAATTAAATAAACAACAAATATATAAGACACTTTGGAGAGGGATGAACAAAAAAAGAATAACTCTACTTGATAGTTAAACAACACTCTAAAGGTGTGGGATAAAAAACAAATGTAAAATTCTACACGAGAGTTAAATAACACAATAAAGGAGTGGGATAATTACAAACGGAGAAGACAATCTGATATTTAAACAACACACCTGAGGGGTGATAAAATAATCTAAAAAAACTCTACTAGAGAGTTAAACAAAACACAAAATGAATTGAATAAACAACAAATATATAAGACACTTTGGAGAGGGATGAACAAAAAACGAATAACTCTACTTGATAGTTAAACAACACACTAAAGGAGTGGGATAATGTCAAACGAAGAAGTTTATTCGAGATTTAAACAATGCACAGAAGGAGTAAGAGTATAACAAACGAAGAACTCTACTTGAGTGTTAAACCACACACATAATGAGTGGGTTAAACAACAAATGTAAAATTCTACACGAGAGTTAAACAACACAATAAAGGAGTGGGATAATTACAAACGGAGAAGACAATCTGATATTTAAACAACACACCTGAGGGGAGATAAAATAACGAACTAGAAACTCTACTTGAGAGTTAAACAAAACACAAAAGAAATTGAATAAACAAGAAACGAACAACTCTATTTGAGCGATAAAAACAAGACACTTTGGAGAGGGATGAACAACAAACAAATAACTCTACTTGAGAGTTAAACAACACACTAAAGGAGTGGGATAATGTCAAACGAAGAAGTCTACTTGAGTGTTAAACCACACACATAATGAGTGGGTTAAACAACAAATGTAAAATAATACACGAGAGTTAAACAACACAATAAAGGAGTGGGATAATTACAAACGGAGAAGACAATCTGAGATTTAAACCACACGCCTGAGGGCAGATAAAATAACGAACGAAAAACTCTACTTGAGAGTTAAACAAAACACAAAAGGAATTGAATAAACAAGAAACGAACAACTCTAGTTGAGCGATATAAACAAGACACTTTGGAGAGGGATGAACAACAAACGAATAACTCTACTTGAGAGTTAAACACACACTAAAGGAGTGGGATAATGTCAAACGAAGAAGTCTATTCGAGATTTAAACAATGTACAGAAGGAGTAAGAGTATAACAAACGAAGAACTCTACTTGAGTGTTAAACCACACACATAAGGTGTGGGATAAAAAACAAATGTAAAATTCTACACGAGAGTTAAATAACACAATAAAGGAGTGGGATAATTACAAACGGAGAAGACAATCTGATATTTAAACAACACACCTGAGGGGTGATAAAATACCGAACGAAAAACTCTACTAGAGAGTTAAACAAAACACAAAATGAATTGAACAAACAACAAATATATAAGACACTTTGGAGAGGGATGAACAAAAAAAGAATAACTCTACTTGATAGTTAAACAACACACTAAAGGTGTGGGATAAAAAACAAATGTAAAATTCTACACGAGAGTTAAATAACACAATAAAGGAGTGGGATAATTACAAACGGAGAAGACAATCTGATATTTAAACAACACACCTGAGGGGTGATAAAATACCGAACGAAAAACTCTACTAGAGAGTTAAACAAAACACAAAATGAATTGAATAAACAACAAATATATAAGACACTTTGGAGAGGGATGAACAAAAAACGAATAACTCTACTTGATAGTTAAACAACACACTAAAGGAGTGGGATAATATCAAACGAAGAAGTTTATTCGAGATTTAAACAATACACAGAAGGAGTAAGAGTATAATAAACGAAGAACTCTACTTGAGTGTTAAACCACACACATAATGAGTGGGTTAAACAACAAATGTAAAATTCTACACGAGAGTTAAACAACACAATAAAGAAGTGGGATAATTACAAACGGAGAAGACAATCTGATATTTAAACAACACACCTGAGGGGAGATAAAATAACGAACTAGAAACTCTACTTGAGAGTTAAACAAAACACAAAAGAAATTGAATAAACAAGAAACGAACAACTCTATTTGAGCGATAAAAACAAGACACTTTGGAGAGGGATGAACAACAAACAAATAACTCTACTTGAGAGTTAAACAACACACTTAAGGAGTGGGATAATGTCAAACGAAGAAGTCTATTCGAGATTTAAACAATGTACAGAAAGAGTAAGAGTATAACAAACGAAGAACTCTACTTGAGTGTTAAACCACACACATAAGGTGTGGGATAAACAACAAATGTAAACTTCTACAGAGAGTTAAACAACACAATAAAGGAGTAAACACACTAAAGGAGTGAGTCTAAAAAGAATCTACTCTCTAACTTTCGCTCTCTACTGTACTTCCTCAGATCCCATCCCCGACTAGGGTTTTGTAACCCTAGTCCTCCGTCTCCGGCAACATCTCGCTGCCAATGGCGTCTCCCTTACCAGATCCGCCTCCTTTACCGCCTGTAACATCTTTACCTTCTTCGTCTTCTCCCTCCCTTACAGAAGCTGAAATAGTTGTTACCCCTAACCCTAATCCTACTTCCCTTCCTCCTCTTCTCTCTACTCCTGATGTTGGTACTCGAATCAATGGTGCCACAAATCCTACCTCTGGTGTATCGTATAGTTCAGCCTTGAATGGTAATGGAAGATCTGGGCTTCGTAACCCTAGATCTGGTAACCCTAACTTGAGATCTGGAAACCCTAGATCTGGATCCGCTCCCCTGTATACCTTTGACCACTCTACGACAGAGGAAAGGATTGTAGCGATTAAGTCTCCTACTGTGGTCAACAACATGCCCTCTGTACATTTCACGGATGAAGAGGTATTGAATCTTTCTAAACCTTTGTCTCTTACTATAATGGGTACTTTTGATTATGGTGTCCCGAAGATCTATGAGATTACCAAAATGTTAACTGAGTTAAAGCTTAAATCTCGTTTTTCTGTAAGTTTTATGGACGAAAACCGCATTGCAGTCCAACTGATTCTTGAAGAGGACTACAATACTCTGTGGCTTTTGGAAAACCCTACTGTAAATGGTCTATCTGTGCATTTCTCTAAATGGTCTCCTAGATATGTTATTGAAGCTGAATCTTCTGTGGTTCCTGTGTAGGTTTCGTTTGAAAAATTACCCATTTTTCTGTTTAACAAACAGGCTTTGTTTGAATTTGGGAAATTGATTGGTAAACCTGTGAAACTTGATGGGTACACTACTAATAGAAGTAAGTTTAATAAGGCTACTATTTGTGTGGAACTGGATGTAGCTAAACCCCGCCCTAAGCATGTTTGGATCTCTCTTCTTGATTCTGGTGTGGATGTTGAAGTTTCTTATTTCAATGTTCCTCGTTATTGTTCTTCTTGCAAAAAACTAGGGCATGAGAAAGAATACTGTGTGGCTAATTTACCTGCTGATCCCATCTTAACTCCTGAATCTGTTTCTGCTACTGTAGTGGAGGAGATTCCTCATTACTTGCCTTCTTACACTGCTATTGCTAATTCTCATGTAGTTAATCCCCCTGCATCATCCCATGTTTTTTCTTTTCCCAGAGGTGGAGGTAATTTTAGGGGCAATAGAGGTGGTAGAGGAACTAGAAGTTACAATGGAGGTGGAAGGATGGGTAGGGGGTTTGTTCCCCTCAGAAATCCATCCATTCCCATTGGAACTGATAGAACTAATGATACCCCTCTACCTGACCTTAATATTCCATCTTCTCCCCATAGGATTGTCTCTTTAGATCAGCAACCTTCATCTTCTTCTATCCTGGATGCAAGTGTTACTTCTCCAAACCATTTCTCCCCTTTAATGGGATTAGTGGAGGAGGAGAATGACTTTATTCCCTTAGAAGAAGAGGAAGACAGAACTGATAGTAGAGATATCTCTGTGGAGAGAGATCCACCTGTTTCTGATGTTTTACCTGTGTTTTCTGTGCCAGGTTTGGAAAAGAATCATGTTGCTCCCTCTTTGGTAATAGAGGTTACCAATGCTAGCATTGATAATATCCCTATGGAGGAAGGTTCCTCTACTCCTCCAGATATCCCTTTATCTGTAGAAACATAAGTGTGGCTACCTTCCAATGAAAATCTAATTTCTGATTTTCTTGCTCCTGAGTTTGAACCAGTAGATGCTTCTTTCTTTAGAAGTGTCTCAGATGGTGAAGTAAATGATGATACAGCAACTGTACTTTCTTGTGAAAGTGAAGATATTTACAGGGGAATAGTAGATCCTATTACTATGCTTTCTGTAGAGTCCTCTCAATCTCAAGCATCCTCTTCATCTCTCCCTTCCTCTTCTGTGGTTGGTAAGTCTAATGGTAAGATTAAGAAATCATTACCTGCTTCCTTGAATGGTGATCCCAGTAGATATTTGGTTTCTAATAATCCCCCCCTTAGAACTACAATGAATTCTTATAAGTCTGCTTTATCTGCTAGAGTAACTAGTTTGCAAAAGAAATCCAAAAGTGGGACTAGAAGGTCTAACTCTGTGGCTTCCCAATGAAGTTTATATTTTGGAATATTAGAGGTGTAGGTGGTGTCTCTTCTCAAAACCAGCTTTGGTACCTTAAAACTTTGGAAAATCTAGATCTTTATGCTCTATTAGAACCTTTGGTTCCTTTGGATGAATTCAAATTTCTGAGTAAATTCAAAATGGATTCTGTTTATGCTAACTGCAATAACAAAATTTGGTTGTTTTCTTCTCCCTCTTACTCTGTAAATGTGCTTGTAGATAATGAACAATTCTTGCACTGTTCTGTTTCCTCTCCTCTTCTTTCTATCTTTCTTACTGTGGTCTATGCAAAATGTAGTAGAAGGGAAAGATATGATCTGTGGAATGGTTTATCTGCTCTATCTATTAATGATCACCCTTGGGTGGTAGGGGGAGATTTCAATATAATAGTAAACAGTTCTAAAAGGCTTGGTGGTAATCCCCCTGATATATCCCTGCAATGAATGATTTATGTTCTTTTATTATCCAAAACAATCTTATTGATGTTGGTTATAAGGGTTTACCTTTTACTTGGGAGGGTAACAATATTAAACAAATATTAGATAGGGTTTTGTTTAATTTCAAATGGACTGAATCTTTCTTAGTCAACAATGTTAGCCATGCATGCTGTGAGAAGGTGCTCTGATCATAAACCTGTAGTACTGGAGTCTAATTCTATTGTAGTGTCTAAAGCTTCTAGTTTTAGATTTCAAAACATGTGGCTATCTCATCCTGATTTCTTATCTTCTGTATCTTCCCATTGACAGCTACCTTCAAGGAACTCTGGTCTTAAAAAGTTCTGGGAAAAACTATATAGATTAAAACAACACCTCAGATGGTGGAATAAGAAATGTTTTGAAAACTTGTTTGAAAAAATCAAAGCTTTAGAAATTCAATTGATTGCTGCAGAGTCCCTCCTCTCTTCTAACCCTTCTGATTCTAATAGAAGGTATTGGGTTGAAAAATCAGTAGAATTTGAACAAGCTTTGAACATGGAAGCTATTTTTTGGAAACAAAAGTCAACTTGCAAGTGGAATGTGGATGGAGACAGGAACACTAAACTGTTTCACAACTCTGTCAAAAGGAAGAGACTTAAAGCAAAAGTCCACTCAATCACTCATCAGGGGAGTATTATTTCTGAACCCTCTGAAATTCATGATTCTGCAGTTAGTTATTTTGAGGATGTGCTTACTTCTAGATCTTCCCCCCCCCCCCCCCTAGATCCTGATTTATCTAATATTCCAAGCTTGGTCACTAATGAAATGAATGTTATCTTGTGTAGAGCTCCAGAGGAGCAAGAACTCAAGGAAGTGGTGTTCAAGCTCAATAAGGAGGCTAGTGCTGGAACTGATGGATTTACTGCAGCATTTTTCCAACATTGTTGGACCATCATCAAAGAAGATCTCTTGGAGGCAGTAAGTGATTACTTTATGGGAGCCTCTCTTCCTAAAGGTATATCTTCTACTGCCCTGGCTCTTATCCCTAAGGTTTCTGATCCATCCTCTTGGAATGAGTTTAGACCTGTTAGCATTTGTAAGTGTACCCATAAGATTATTACTGGTTTACTGAATACTAGATTGTCCCTTCCTCTTCCTCTTCTTATCTCTGAAAATCAAAGTGGATTTATGAAAGGAAGACTTATTTCTGATAACATTTTGTTAACTCAAGAACTTACTCAATCCCTAGATCTTAAAACTAGAGGCTCTAATCTGATTTTCAAGATTGATATGAAAAAAGCTTATGATAAGCTAAATTGGGATTTCTTATATAAAATGCTTAGAGCCTTTGGGTTTTCTGAGTCTTGGATTGGTTTGGTATCTAGAGCAATAGAAGGTTGCCACTTTAGTATTCTTTTGAATGGCAGTTCTAAAGGCTTTTTCCAATCTACTACTGGTTTAAGGCAAGGGGATCCCCTATCCCCTTCTCTCTTTATTCTAGCAAGTGATTTTTTTTCCAGGGGCCTTAATCAAATGTTTTCTCAAAACCCTGATCTTTTCTTTGATACTAAAAAAGGATTTTCAATCAGCCACTTGGCTTATGTTGATGATCTAGTCATTTTTAGTAATGGTTCTTTGCATGTTGTACAAAAAGTAATTGGCTTTCTCAAGTTGTATGAGAATGTATCTGGTCAGCAAGTGAATTTTGAGAAAAGTGATGTATATTTGGAAAAAAATGGCAATGTGGATTTGGTGCAAAATCTTTCTGGTTTTTCTGTAAAACCCCTTCCTTTTTATTATCTTGGTGCACCTATCTCAAAAGGAAAAAAGAAGATATCTCTATATGCACCTTTGATAGACAAAATTAGAAAAAAGTTTTTGGGTTGGAATACTAACTTAATCTCTCAAGGATGGAGATGGACCATTATAAGAAGTGTTCTTTGTTCTATGCATGTATACTTACTTCAGGTGCTTCATCCCCCTAAAATTGTTCTTAAAACTATTGATTCTATCATATCAAAATTTTTTTGGGGATCTTCACCTGAAGTAAGGAAGATTCATTGGTCTGCCTGGAAACCCTTGTGTATTCCTTGTAATGAAGGAGGATTGGGAATAAGGACTCTGAATGAGCTCTGTGATTCCTTTGCAATAAAGTTGTGGGTAAGATTTAGGGCTCAAAACTCTCTGTGGGCTTCTTGTATGTTCAAAAAATACTGCAAAAACTCTTTTCCTGGCACTATAGTTGTAAAACATGCTGACTCTATAACTTGGAAAAGAATGATTGGTGTTCAAACTCTTGTTGAACAAAATCTCTTTTGGAAAATTGGAGTGGGTAAAGTATTTTCCTGGCATGATGTCTGGTCTCATGGTCCTCTTTCTAAGCTAGCTGAGTCAGGCAATACTGATCTGAAAATGTTACAAGATTTTGGTGATAATAATGTTTGGAATTGGAATGCTCTATCTGAGAATTTGCCTTTGCATATTGCTGCTTCTTTGTTTCTTATTCCTTTTGACTCTGAGAATCATGCAATGCCTATATGGAAACCTTCTTCAGATGGTTCTTTCTCTACAAAATCTGCTTGGTCTTTGGTCAGGTCTAGGAAACCAGTTAGTAGATTGTTTTCTTTTATTTGGCATGCTAGAATTCCCCCATCTGTGTCTATATTTTGCTGGAAACTGTTTCATAATTGGGTGACTGTGGACTCTTTGATTCAGAAAAAGGGTATATGTATGGTGTCTAAGTGTCTAAGTGGCAATGTTGCTTTTCTGTGGAATCAGTGGAACATGCTTTCCTATCTAACTTTATAGTGGATAGAGTTTGGTTTAGATTTGCTTCTCTCTTTCAAGTATCAAACAACTCTGTGTCCTCTGTATCTGTTAGGGTTAAGGCTTGGTTTTTCTCTTCAAATGACATCTGTAGAGGACATATTAGAACTATTGTCCCTTTACTTATTCTTTGGTTCGCCTGGCTGGCAAGGAACAATGCTAAATATAGGAACAAGAAAATGAATGCTGATCTTATATTCCAAAAAGTTGTTGCTTTCATTCAGTTGTCTCACCAAGCAAAACCTTTTGATAAATCTTTGTGGCAAGGTGATTTTCAAATTGCAGTGTTATGGAACATTGGTTTCCCCCCTGACCCCCCTAGAAAAATCTTGCAAGTTGTTTGGTCTCTTCTCCCTGATTCTTTTGTAAAAATCAACTCTGATGGTGTTGTTAGTCAATCTACTAACCTTGTAGCCATAGGGGGATTAATTAGAGATGACACTGGTAGAATCCTAAAACCTTTTCAAGCATGTATAGGTCATCACTCTGTGGCTTATTCTGAACTAGTAGGGATTTGGAAAGGAATTGATTTGTGTAAAAGAATGGGATTCTCAAATGTGATAGTGGAGTCTGATTCCCAGGTAGTATTAGCCATGATAAAAAGATCCTCAAGTCAATGGAATTGGAAATTCTGTAATCTTATCTCTAAAATCCTATACTTATGTAGAGGGATGAATATCTCAATGAAGCATATTTATAGAGAAGGGAATGCAGCTGCAGATTGGTTGGCTTGTGACTCACTGAAAAGAAGGGTTTCAATGGAATTTGATCCTGGGGATGTTCCTATTCCAGTGAGACAGTTTGCTTATACTGATAAGAGAGGTATTCCTTACCTCAGAATTGTGAAATGAGGTCTGCCTGGAACTCTTTGCGACTCTCTTGGGATGGAGATGGCAAGAGGATGACTTTGATATTTGGGATTTTATTCAGGTTTGCTCTTTTCCCTTACATTGTAAGTCCATCTTCTTTCTTTCTTTCTCCTACTTCTCCTCCCTATGCTTGTTCTATTCTGTATCATCCTCTCCTTTGCTCCTCTTTTTCTATCCTTCCTCATTGCTGGTGGACTTACAGTGTACCTGGATATGATGAATATATTTCTGATCCATCTCTCTCCCTCCCCTCCCCTTTCTCCCCCCTTTGGCTTAACTGCCTAATGTCAATATCTAACCTATCTATCAAGATAGTCTCTAGATTGTTCATTGTGCAGCTTGTTGGAGCAATCAACCCATGGAGCTTAATTTTTTACTATCTAAAAGCTAACAGTCCTCCTTTTGTAACTGTGTACCTACTTAACAGTTCACCCATTTTTTGGCCCTTCTCTTGCCTATGGTGCATTGAGATGCTTCCCAGTTATGTACTGCCGAATACTACCTATTATTACTGGTGCTCATCATTAGTGGAAGATTTGGAGATTACCTTGAAGTATCATGAAGACTAGATTGGTTCCATTTTGTAGTTTGGCAGTTTTCTTTTTGGACTTGTATAATTGTAAAATCCCGAAAATTTATTTTTGGACCGTCCATTTGAATTTAATTTGGAGATTAGAAATTGTTTCGACTTGAGTTGATTTACAGGTTGTTAAATCGAGACGAATCGTATTGATTGATTTATTTGATGGACCGGAGTAAAAGCTCAAGATAAAAAGCCCAAGCCCAACTCTTAAACCTAGCCTTTATTTGACCTAATTAGAAATAAAGGAAAAGGAGCAGCCCATCATTCTTCTTCCTCTCAGCCCCCTCACGCCTTTTTCTTTCTTTGGCCGCCACTACCTTTCTCCCTCACCCATCACCACTGCCGCCGCCCATACGCACCAATTCGGACCGAAGTCAATGATTTTTTGGGGGTAGATTGTAGCGAAACAGAACCGGGAGAGGGGAGGGCTGAAAATCGCGAAACTGGAGCAAGAGATTGAGATCGATTCGCAATGCTTTGGGACGAATTTGATGTTTTTGGACCTGATCTTGATCGATTGGAGTAGAGGAGGTTATGGGTTATCGATTATTGTTGCCTTGGCTTGGATTCGGATGAGTTTGATCGAGTTTGGTAATGTTTTGGAGGTTTCAGGGACTTAATTGAGGTTTTGGAAAAGTTTAAACCCTTGCATCTGAGAATTTGATGTGGCTAAGGACCTCCTCTGCAATTTGACAAGTTTCTGTAATTTCAGTTTTGGCCCATAACCCGTAAATGCCTATCTTGCCCCTAAGCTCACACCTAATTTACCCAAACCGCCATCACAAACACTTATGGCCTATTGTCTGCTGTTTTTGTTAACAACTCGTTTCCTAGCCCTGTTGGTTTTCTGCTAACCTGGAGGTCTCAAGTTCGAATCCTGCTGTGCCCAATATTATTTTTAAGATCGTGCTTTGGAGTACTTCCAGTGTTATGTGTGTAACCCTATTGTGTTAGGGATATGTTATGTGAAAGCGTGCACCACCATTATGTGTAACAGAATGTATATTTGATTCGAGCTAAATGTGAATCGTGTATTGTGACATGTGTTCCATGCAAAATGTTTTTCGACTATGCTTGATATAAACATGGAGTGTATATGTATGTAAACTTTCTATACATACTTGATCCAGGTAAAAGTGCCAGGAGCTCACCCTTACACGTTTTTTAGATATTTAGTAAGTGAGTTGAGACGGTAGTCAGATGACGGATATGTGAAGGCTGATTAGGAGGTGCTGCGACTCTGAGATTTGTATTGTATAGGATTATTTGTACTGTTGAGTTTGTCGTTTTGTATTCAGGACTTGTAATATTATTGTATATGAGATATTTAGATGCTCTGTTGTACCACTATGAGATATTTATGTATTTTGAGGATTAAAGTTAGGCTTCGTCTTGGCGTGAGCCCATCTCACGATAGACGGCCGATCGCGCCAAAGCATTTTGGTTTTGGGTCGTGACAATAATTCTGCTAGTGTTGCAAAATTGTTGCTAGAGTGGTTCATTTGTAACTTCTTTGTAATCTCTATTTGGTACTTTGTCAAACTCTAGATAAGTGATCCATTACTTTTGTACTTGGGGTCTTACAAACCCCTTGATCTCCCCTATATGGATGAATATATAGAGTTATTAGTAATAGGATATTTAACGTTGCCTTAGGGGAAAATTACGGATCCAATTAGTGGCTGTATTCCTCCCCTTTGATTTTGGTTCTGGATCCTCGGATCAATACTCGTTAACTCCTGGCTCGACTTCTTAAAAGATGTGACATACTGGATGATGGGGTAACCAAGATTATGATGTTAAATATCTTATTATTAATCTCTCCCTTTTACCTTAAAAAAAAACACAATAAAGGAGTGGGATAATTACAAACGGAGAAAACAATCTGAGATTTAAACAACACACCTGAGGGGTGATAAAATAACGAACGAAAAACTCTACTACATCTTTCGTCGTCGGTTTTTTCTTCATCAGAATTTGCGATCTCGGGTAGCCTCTTCGATCTGGTTTGGGTTTAAATTCTGTTATCCCATCCTGGATCTCAACTCCCGATGAAGTCAAGGTTCAGGTATTCATTTTTTGTTGGATAATTGGCTTGGTTATTGTATTGCCGATAGAGTTCAGATTCCATCGCATCTTCGGCATCAGTTTGAACATCCGATATCAGACTATTGGATTCATGGAAAATGGGTGCTTCTGGATGAATTTCGTTTAGCTTTTCCAGAGGTTTCTAGGGACATCATTTCTTATCATTTGGGTCCTGCAAATTCTGATGTCAGGGTTTGAAAAAATTCCATTGATGGTTCAGTCTCCTCCAAACAAATGTATCATAAAGTTCGTACTTCTTATCTACAGGTGAAATGGGGTGATTGGATTTGGGCACATTTCATTCCACCCCATCGGTCTATAACGACTTGGAGGGCCATCCACGGTAAGCTCCCAGCCATGGATAGACTTCGTCTTATTGGTTTTGTGGGTCCATCCTTTTGTGTTTTTTGCAGAGCTGCAGATGAATGCATGGATCACCTCTTGGTTTCATGCCCCTTTATTCAGACTATATGGGCCCGCCTTTTTGGCACTTTCCAGGTATACAAATAGACAACCTCTAGAATCCTATTTGGGCTTGAAGTACACAAATAAGCCTTCAAATCAGCCAAATTGATGAGAAATGAAAGAATATATATACTATATGAATAAAATCTAACTTACTAGTTACTACTATCTGTTCATTAACAATAACATACAGAAGAGTCTATAAACAAACAACAACAAAAAACAGAGGAAAAATATGCAGAAATGGAAGTAAGAAGAGGGGATGTTCCAGAAGGGGAATGAAAAACTAAAAATTTAGTAGCAATTTTGAAAATGGTGTTTTAAGTGAAGTGTGTGGATTTCTCAACTCACCTGCTTCTGCTTATATAGTGCCTTCTCCAGCCCATTGGATTGACTAAATCCACCCTGGAAATGAGTGACTTTTACTCACAACTACGTCACCCTCTTATCATCAATTTCATGACACCAGTTTTTGCGATACACCGTCTCTAAGAGGTAGAGTAACAATCCAGTATTTAAAATCAAAGAATGTATCTTTTGTCATTCAATAATGTATGTATAATGCATCTATATTAAACACACGATTATTGAAACTAAATAAGTGATCCGGATTCGTATCTAATAAGAGTTGGTAATCTTATATCCGCACGAAAGTAAATTGAGACGTGGGATTGTAACGGACAGGATTTGTGACTTTAACGGGCAAGTTTTCCTCTTAACTTTGTTGACTATTTTGGGTTAACGCGTTATCTGATTACCGATATAACTGCACCAATGCATAAAGATTTACAGCTAATAAGTTTGTCAATGTTTACATCACCTTTCTCTTCCACTCCACTCTCCCATCTTGCAAGCAAAGTCCACCTGAAGAGAAAAACGTCCATGTTTGGATAGTTCACTTTGCTGGAATCCATTCAAAATTAAATTTGGTTTACGAATAAATGTTGTAATTTTAGCTAAATATAAATCATAAAATCTAGTGAGATATTGTCTATATTTAATTTGAAAAGAGACGGTCATATGTTGATAAATAAAAAAAATAGATGTTTCTAATTAAAATGTTTAATATTGTTAAAAAATGTATTTTCTTTATAAAGAACACCAATTTAATTCACAAAGTATCATGAAAGACGGTATCTAGCTAACTTATCTAGAGACAGCCTATGTTATTAATAAAATCACTCATTTTATTAATTAAAACGTCTATGTTGTTAACGAATGTAATATGAGAAAATATCAATCTTGAGAACATATATTTTTTTATTAATAACATTCATGATTTTCTTGACAATATAGGTCCGTTTCTAGTTAACTAGAGACCGTCTCTCACGAGACTTGCTCAATTTAATTAACTAATTATTCTAAGTTGTCAGTCTTTTATTTATTTACTAAAATTTGAGTAACACGCCACGCGTGTTACGGGGTCATATTATTGTTCTTTAAATGTAGAATTGAATAAAATAGATGATGCGATTCTGGAACAGGCACAAGGCCAAGACTTGTTGTGGAACCCTTTGAGTCATTCTACATGACTGAAGATTAATACAAGGGTGACATCAGATATCTGAGGATCATATATGATTACTTCAAGCTATCAGATATCAGAATTGAGCATGCCTGGAAATGGGGAAAGTATTTATGGGTCAAACACTTTGCCAAGAAGAATCCCACCAAATCATACAAATAAATATGTGGTTATGCCAGAGACACTGAGATGTTGGTCAGAACCTTGCTCTATGATTACTCAGATGACATCAAAAGATTTGGAGATAGGGAGTATGCAAATTGAACCTTGAAGCTGCTAAAGATTTGAAGACTTGAAGACTAGTTTATTAGGATATCTACTTGGAGCTTGGTTACTCATGTTGTCCTAATTTACTATGTAACTTTTTGTATCTTGCTGACTGTACCTTTTTTTGTCGTTTATCTTGTAAAAGTTAACTGAACTTTCTTTGTAACATATCTGATGAACCTAATCTCAGATATCATTCTATAAAAGATAACTTGTCAACAAAGATCACACCCTGTGATTTGGTTGATGTTTACTTTCTGCACCTAATTATACGAATTGAAAAATCATAAGAAATGATTAAGTGGTGGATTGTTTTCTCATCCAGATTTGTAATAGGTCAGATAGTCATCGTTGACTGATCAAAATGGAGGAAATTTGTTAGGAATATCTGTTTAGATTTTGATCAGCAACCTAATGACTTATCTTAGCTCAGAAAGGTGGTTAGTACTCTTGGTTCACTTGAACACTGTAAAAGAGGAAACTCACTAAGTATGATAGTCTAGAAAATCTTGTATAGGATGTTAAGTCTCTGAATGTAATTTTTATTCTTTGAAGAAGACCAAGAAGAAGGCATCCAGCAGGAAAAGTTCAACGAATTTGAAGATTTGAAGACTCCACAAGATTGCTAAAGAGAAAGGTTTTCCAGATACCTATGACCAGATATCTTGAAGACACAAGCGTTTTTAAATAAACAGTGTTGCAAAAGATATCTGAGAAATAAAAGGTTTCTAAAACGAGGAAAGTGCCCATAGATATCTACACTCAGATACCTTAGACAAAAACTATGTTTCTAAAAAGAAATATATTATGACAAGTTGTTTCTGTTGATACGGAAATATGTACAATCCGTTAAGGGCGCCATAGAGCGTGTCCTAAAGCGCATCACGGCTTAACTAGCCAATTCAGTACTGGTCCGACCTCACATGGTCCGCCCAAAGTGAATCGACCAGTACGCCGAGGTCTCTACATCCCCATAGCTAGTCCGAGCTGGCTAAGGGAAGGACTTGTAAACCTGACCGTGTCAGTACAGAGATGCCTAACGGACCGTACGAGAGGACCTCGGACGCCACCATTACTCTAAGACCAAACGTATGTAACAGAACCACTGAGATACTTCCGTGAGACTCTTGGCTCGGACATCCAGAGTCACCTGAGGGCAGATCAACCAAGCAGACAAATCTGTCCGAGGGACTAACACGGACCCAACAGGCGGAACAGTACTCTCAGAAGGAAAAGGTCCAAACTACCCTCCCAGGCTCACTTATCGGTATTGGACTACTATTCACTAATGGGCCACGGGCCAAAGGTAGCATTGGTGTCCAAATCTGGATCGTACACTTGGCATCATCTTATGAGCTACCTCATGAGTATATGATAACTATAAATACGGCTCAAGGTCCAAGACCTTAAGGTAAGTGATAAGTGATAAGCAATACTTAAGCAACAATCCCTAAGTGTTCTTGAGCATAATACCTTTCCCATTACTATTGCATTGAGAGCTACCACCTCTCCTTCGAGTGAAGCCTCTTACCGGATTGACCTTGGCAATCCGGGCAACCCATTCTAACCCCCCCCCCCCCACTTAGTCCTTTCAGGTGCTCTTTCTCGGACAACCCTCTTATCGGACTTCAAGTTGGAGGCGGAGCTTGGATTAGGTTGCTTGCAGTGGTAGTGTTGGTGTTGGGAGGTTCAACCCCCAACATTTTGGCGCCGTCTGTGGGAAACGAACAAAAAGCATCTGTGTTTCGAATGAACCAATGGCAAGAACAAGACGAACAACAAGAGTTGGTACTACAGAAGTAAGAACTCCACCACCGCGCCCGCGGGGACGCAGGGCTGCGACGGTAAGAGGAAGATATCCAAGTGAGGGACGCACAGCCAGTCCTTCCTCGGAAGAAGATGCGGCCCGAGCTTCTCCGACAGGAGCTCAAGGCCCACCCGCACCCCCAACAATTCACGATGCCTGATGGACGCATTGTCCGCACTAACGACCTTGGATTGAGCGAAGTGCAGTTTGACAGGCTGCTAACGATCATTCAAGGGTGCCTGGGGTCCAACAATGCTCCTCCACAACAAACCACTCCGCCAGTGGTTACGCCTCCTCAGGCAGAGCCAGCAATGTCTAGGAACGGACAACGTCCGATCGAAAGAAGAATGGGGATCGGCGACCTGTGAGGATTTCGAGATCTATTGACAAAGGGCGGCCTCACAGATTCGAGGGGAAGGAAGCCGTCAAGTGAGGAGAGAGCACCAAGACGTGAATAATAGACACCCGGAAGTCCCACTCCTAGTGCCTCCGAGGGACAGAGATCAAGTGGTGGAAACCATTCCAAGAGCCCGCATGAACGACCTTCCCGCGGATGTAGCCATACATCCGAGGACAGGGGAAATCATGACGGCATTTAGATCTATGCCCAAAGAAAGGCTTTAGAAGCTCGATTCAAAGCCTGACGTCTCGTAAAAGATCACGAAGATAACTACCGTAGCCAAATCCACATGTGACAAAGATCATGAGAGAGAGAAGGAGAGAAACAGGAATTCGGACCAAGTGATTCCAAACTTGGAATACTATTATGGGGACACTTGTCCCGTGGGTCACCTGACACGCTTCAACAGTAAGATGGATTCCAAAGGGATGAGTGACAACACTAAAGCCCTCACTTTCTCGTCCACTCTCTTCGGAGCTGCCATGGATTGGTACACCTCTTTGCCGAATAAATCGGTACAGTCGTATGCAGATCTGTCTTCTAAATTCTTGGCTCGATTCGGCAAATCCAAGAGGAGAAAACGTACCGTGGAGCATCTAGCAGGCGTTATACAAGGAGAACACGAGGATCTAAGGACTTTTCTAGATCGTTTTCACACGGAGGTTCTTCGGGTTGAGCCACACAGTGTTAAAGAGCGGGTCCGACACCTGTATGCTAATACTCTCAACTCGGAACTCCGAAGAAAACTCTCAAGTCAAGAAGTAAGGAGCGAAAAGTACTTAGAAGACATCTGCGAGGAAGTAATGTACGGAGAAGATTACAGAAGGAATGTTCCAGTGAGGGCCAGCTCCAAGAAAGCGAAGGATCCGGCGAAGCAAGACCAACGCCCGGCAAAGTTCGATTCAAGAAGGGATCAAAGAGACAGGGGTTTTCACAGGGAGAGAAGTCCGCCAAGACGATATGCGGATTATACCCGGCTCAACAGACCAAGATCCGACATCTTGGCAACTATTGTTGAGAAGAAGCTGGACGTTCAATGGCCGAAGCCCCCTCACGGCGGCCGTAAGAGTAAAAACGCAAAAGGCTATTGCAAGTTTCACAAGTGTCGCGGACACGAATTTAATCGCATTCACCGAAGATGTAGTGGAACACCTGATAAGGGATGGAAAACTGAAGGAGCATATCTATAAGGACGAACCCGCGCGACAAGATAGAACATAGCAAAGGAGAGAGGAGAGGATGACGGAACCACCGCCCCACTCACTGCCTTTGCCACCTCCGCCAACCAACTATCCACCCCATCTGGACCAACGCTCTTACCGATACGCTGACGATATCGAAATGGAAAATGCCCCATACAGCGGGGTGATCAACACTATTGCGGGAGGACCAACGGGGGGAGATAGCAGGAACGCAAGGGAACGCACTGCGCAAAACCTCCGAAACAACGACCGAGCATATGCTAGTCCGGCGATTCCAGGCACTAACGCCATATCGTTCGATGACAGTGAAATTCCTCCTCCTACGGCAGGGGGAGGAGACATCGAAAACCCAGACGTCCCGCTGGTGGTCTCCTTGAACATTGCAACCTACCGAGTGAATAAGATCTTGGTCGACACCGGGAGCTCCTCGAACATCATCTCTAAAAGGACACTGGATCAGATGGCATTGGGTAGAGTCCGATATGGCAGAGTGCACACCTCCATATTAGGATTCGGAGGAGGAACTGTACGACCCCTCGGAAGTATCATGTTACATGTCTCTCTCGGTACCTTTCCGGCAAGGGTGACACAAGAGGTCCGCTTTGTGGTGGTCGAACAAACTTTCGACTACAGTGCCATCTTCGGACGCCCAGGTCTCAACCAGTTCCGAGTTGTTTCATCTACTCTCCACAACAGGATGAAGTTCCCAACGGCCTTTGGAGTCGGACAGGAGCTCGGAAATGTCAGAGAAGCTTGGGAATGCTATATCATGTCCACAAGAAGGGCGTCTGCGCCCGTGCTAACAGTCACAGTGACTCCCGACGCGCCTACTGTCCTCCCACCCAGAAAGGAGGACTCACAAGTCGGCATAGGAAGCCAGAAGGAAAAATTTCCTAGAACAACGCGAATCGAGCCCCATGAGACCCTTAAAGAGATCGAAATTATTGCTGGCGATCCCGAGAAGAAAACAAGGATCGGGACCGAAATGAATGCGGAAGTAGAAATGAAGCTCGTCGCTTGTCTCCGAGAAAACAGCGACGTGTTCGCCTGGAGTACCGACGACCTGAAGGGGATCGACCCACGGGTTACAGTTCACCGTCTGAACATGGATCCTTCGGTCAAATACATCCGACAGAAAAGGAAAGACTTTGGCCCCATCAAGGATGCAATCATATCCGCCGAAGTCGATCGACTCCTAAAGGCAGGACACATCGAGGAAGTCCGCTACTCTGACTGGGTTTGCAACGTCGTTCTGCTCGAAAAATCGCCAGGCAAATGGCGGATGTGTAATGACTTCACAAGGTTGAATAAATTTTGCCCCAAGGATCCGTATCCATTGCCACGGATAGATCAACTGGTTGACTCTACCTCCGGATGCGCGCTACTGAGCTTCATGGACGCATACCAAGGCTTCTATCAAATTCGGATGGCCAGGGAGGACGTTAAGAAAACGGCCTTCTTCGCGACAGGAGGAGTATACTGCTTCAAGGTGATGCCATTCGGACTGAAGAACGCGGGAGCCACCTACCAGCGACTGGTAAACCAAATGTTCAAAGAGGAGATCGGAAAGACGATGGAAGTCTACGTGGACGACATGCTTGTTAAAAGTAAGACTGAGGAAGAGCATATTGAGCATCTCAACAATTGCTTTTCCATCCTGCGAAAGTATGGGATGAAACGGAATCCGGGAAAATGCACTTTTGGAGTGAAGGGAGGAAAATTCCTCGGATACATGGTCACGGAAAGGGGAATCAGCGCCAACCCCGAGAAAATCAAGGCGATCCTAGATCTGCCACACCCGAAAACCCTCAACGAGGTACAGCGGCTCATAGGAAGTCTCATGTCATTAAGTCGTTTTATTTCCCGGTCAGCCGAGAAAAATCTTCCGTTCTTCAAAACCCTCCGGAAAGGAGAGAACTTTGTGTGGACCGCGGAATGTTCTGAGGCTTTCGAAAAATTGAAAGAATACCTCCATTCCCCTCCACTGCTCTCTAAGCCCGTCGAGGGAGAACCACTCTACCTCTACCTAGCAATTACGGAAGAGGCAATGAGTTCCGTCCTAATACGGATTCAAGCTAACGAGCATTTGCCGATCTACTATCTTAGCAAAGCCCTTGCTGGGGCGGAGATAAGATACGTGAAGATCGAGAAACTCGCATACGCGTTGCTTTACACCGCCAGACGGTTAAAACCTTACTTCAAATCTCACAAAATAGTGGTACTAACTACGGAACCTTTGAAACAGGTCCTAGGAAAGCCCGACCAATCTGGACGACTCTCTAAATGGGCGATCGAGCTCAGCGAATACGACATTTGCTACCAGGCTCCGTCAGCCAAAAAGGCTCAGGTCCTCGCCGACTTCTTGGCGGATTACCCAGAGAAAGATTCGGAGAAAGTCCCTAACAAGCCAGTGTTCGAGTGCTTAATCACCAAATATGTAGTCCAAAATCCAGCCCCTCCAAAGTTTAACCCAGATAACTTTGAGGAAGCCCAGTTCCTCAATCGACCCCTCCCTTCATCAGAGGAAGAAACTCGGGTCAACCAAATGTTTCTACTTGCTGATGATCCCAGAGACCCCAGTTCGGACAGCATCGGAACGAAAATCACTGGCGGGAATGAACCAAGAGCGGAACCGCAGCAGCTCGCAGGAGATCTCCAAATCAAGGAACATCCTTCCGATATTTGGACATTGGAAGTCGATGGTTCTTCCACTGGAAGAGTGGGAGGAATCGGAATCTACCTTAGGAGCCCGCAGGGCGCGGAACTCGACTATGCGGTTTCCTTGGACTTCAAAGTTACAAATAATGAGGCGGAGTATGAAGCACTCTTAATGGGGCTGCGACTGGCCAAGTCTCTCCAAGCCCGGAAAGTCAAAGCTTACACGGACTCACAGCTTGTCCAAGCCCAATTTTCAGGAAATTTTTCCACGAAGGGTCCTTCGATGATCAAGTATCTTGAGCTACTCAAGAATGAGGTTAGCCACTTCAAGGAATTCACCCTGGAAAAGTTTGACAGAGTTTGGAACGAAAGAGCCGACGCCTTGGCGAAATACGCATCTGCTACAGCGGCTTTGGACACAAGGAGAGTAAATCTACTCACCATCACTGACTCATCCGTCATGAGTTCCATTCGTGATCATGATACTCGACATGGGGAGGAACTGGATGACCGACATTCTTAACTACCTCAAGGACGGATCTCTACCAGCCGATCCGAAGGAATCAAGGAGTGTGCAGTGCCGAGCAAACATATATTTTATAATGGGCGATGATCTATACAAAAGATCTTTTTCCGGGACCCACCTGAGATGCTTAAATCCACAAGAAGCACAAACCGTGCTTGAAGAGATACACACTAAGTCGTGGAGTCATTCCGGGGGGAGGACCCTCGCTCAGAAAATCGTACGACAAGGCTATTATTGGCCCACCATCGGTAAAGATTCTGCCGACCACGCCCGGAGATATCAGGATTGCCAATATTACGCAAACATCCCACATCGCCCGACGAACCCTATGATTCCGTCAATCATAGCGTGTCCGTTCGATCAGTGGGGTATAGACATTGTCGGACCATTTCCTAGGGGTACCCAGCAGAAGAAGTTTCTCATTGTGGCTGTGGAGTACTTTACCAAATGGGTAGAATCCAAGGCTGTTACGACCATTACAGAGAGTCGAGTGCGGACCTTTATCTGGAAGAATATCATCTGTCGCTTTGGCCTGCCCAGGATTCTCGTCTCGGACAATGGTGCCCAGTTCTCAGGACATAGGCTGAAGGAATGGCTGGCGTCCTTCAAAATTGAGCAACGATTTACATCTGTTGGATACCCGCAAGCCAATGGACAGGCTGAATCCACAAACAAAACAATAGTCAAGATCCTCGAGAAGCGATTGAGAACCTCGCAAGAAAGCTGGGCGGACGACCTGGAAGGCGTGCTATGGGCACATCGCACCACTGCACGGACTGCGACCAAAGAAACTCCTTTCTCCTTGGTGTACGTTTCAGAGGCAGTTATACCATCCGAGGTTGCTGTAGAAACTTTGAGAATCCAAGAGTTTGAAGACAAGGCAAACTGAGAAGCTCGGATATTCGAGCTGGACATGTTTGAATGAAAAGGTCGATGCCTTTGGCGAACATCCTTAGGTATCAGGCAACCGCCGCCCGAGCCTACAACAGGAACGTTCATGCGGCGAACTTGCAAGTCGGGGACCTAGTGCTCCGACGGGCCGACATCTTGAGCAACGTTGGAAAACTCAAGCCCAAGTGGGAAGGACCCTACAAGATTGTCGGGGCCAAAGTAAATGGCAGTTATGTATTAGAAGATGAGAACGGACATCTCCTCAGGCGTCCGTGGAATGCTAGAAACCTCCAGAAGTTCTATGCCTAAGGAAAAAAGGCGCGGAGCTCCATCATATCGATTGATCATTTCAATATCAACCATTTGTGACACGGAACTCCGTCAGTTCTGTTTCTTTTTGATCCTTTTGTTATTGGCCACAGAGCCCGCAAGTTGTAATTGAATTTCAATCAAATCAATACAACCCCTATCTTTCGATTTCTGAATGTTCGATTAGCTACAAAGAAAGCAAGAGATTTCGTTCATACATAGACGAATTACACTTAATATTGTATGTACAATTTGCAATCACGGATCGATATCCGAACACTACGAGAAAAAGGCAGAAAATGCCTCTGGAGATACGTCATCTCCCAGCAAAGATCGTTTCCCGTAAGAAAAAGCTTCCTCCGTGCCAAAGCGGGAAGGTCTAGTTTCCGCGGAGACCAGGAACCAAATCTACCTGCACACAAGAAAACGGTTAAGCGTGCCGGAATCCATCAGGATACCACCGAAACATGGAAGGCAAGTCCGGTATCCGGGGAAAGCAAAGTGCAGACAGGAAGAGATTTCCGCCGCACCGGCTTTAAAGCCTCAAACCCTCTTGAAATTCGGAAACTGTTTCCAACATAAGAGAGATTTGAGCCATTAAAGTAGGGACGGAAGAAACTAGAGGAAACGGGCAGATATACATTCAAACCGAGATCTGTGCTTTTCGGTGACTGACCTTCAACGATTTTCCCTTCTAGACCCACTCCACTCTCAAACTCATGATAAATGCCGATTTGAGAGTGGACGGGAGTCAGGAGGGGGAAACTATTCAAGAAACCGTCTTTTTTGCTATTGAGTAGATTTGGAAAGTGGAAGTTGGATTTGCACGACTGAGGCCAAGAGAGTTCCGCAGTATTTATAGAAGTGGCGAACCAATGTGCGTCCGACACGTCAGAACTTCGACGTCGACAATGGGCTTAAACTATTCATTTGGGTTGAACAGTGTTGGGCCAGACGGATTTATCCAGTCAAGCCCAAATAGGCCCATCAACCACGTCCGAGTTTTTTAGCCAATTTTTACAAAAAATATGCATCAGTTTCAGCCAACGAGGTCTGCAAGAAGGAAAAGGTGGAGGTTCCACCCAAAGGAAAATAGTTCGAATTATATAAAAAATTATTCGAACATCTACGTACAGATATTACAGTCCGACAAAAGCCAAAAGAAAAAGGTACATGCTATCACGGGGCATACCCCGCCTTGAACATCACCATTGCCCGGAAGTTGAACCTTGGGACTCTGAACCACCGCCCCGGGCCTGACGAGCTTGCTGCTGCATCCGAATCCTCCTGCGAATTAGCTTCAGCGTCCGCTCATGCTCCTCTTCAGCCAGTCTCCTGGCTATTCCTGGACATTGAGGGGGCTCACCTTCATAATCCAGGACGATCGGATCACGCCAAGTTCCCCTGCCCGGATAGATGGGCGGATGCATGTTCCCGCAGGCACAGTTCACCCAGTGACCATACTCATCATCGCTCGATTCCGACATTGTCAAGACAAGAAAGAATGAGGGAAAGTACAACAGTGAAAAAGGGAGAATTACCACACCCTTATTTATAGTGGCAATGAGTCTTTCAGATTTCGACATTTGTCAATCATCCGACGACCAAGAAGATGAAAAGACGTAGTCATAATGACTATTCCACTGTTTCACCTTCCTCCTTCTAGAAGAATCTCGCATCCCAAGGGACGGACCGTCCGGGTATCGAAAAGATGATAGTCTGATTCCTACGTCAGATACCATCTCCAGCAATCCGTGCGCTTAAGAGATGGGTAATTTATAATAACTCAGCTTGTGAGCGACAGATAAAGAAAGGAACGAAGAAGAGAGCAAGTAAACGCTCGGAAGCATAAGAAGTTCGTATCATCGGATAAAATACGGAACGTTGTCATGAATTTGAAAGATAATCCGAGTTATCAAAAGATGCAAATACAACAGAAAAAGTCAGTAATTACAGAATTTCTAACAGGGCATACCCCGACTTCTCTTTAGGCCCCACCGGCTTGACCGACTTCCCGCTTCAGCCGATTGGTGGCTTCGCAAAAGAGCTTGAGCGTGCGAACAAGTCAAAATCAGGGAAGATCGAGAACGCGGGCGGTGGCAAACCACTTCTGCAGGAAAGCTCGATAATCGTTGAAGGGTACAAGGCCCACTTTTAGAAGAGCTTCCGGGATGAACCTCGGAAGGAAAGGCCCGCCGTTCTGGATCTCAATCTCGCCTTCCTGGGTGACCAGTTCCATGAACTCACACGCAGCCAACTGCTCGTCCGAGAGACAACAGCGTGCACTTCGACACCGCTCAGATCGCAGGAAGGATTAATCCTCCGCCTTCCGCCAAAGTCTGGGGAAGAAGTCCCTTGATCGCAATGTCCGATCGCGGACACAAACCCATCCAGTCGAGCGGCATCCGACTTGTTCGAGGTCAGGAACTTGAAAGAAGCTGAATTCAAGAAGTCACGACCGGCGTAAAGACGGACATAACGGAGGCCACCGACCAGGAAGTTCTTAAAATTAGAATGCAGACGCTTTGTCGATGAATCTCTCCTGATGGTCGAGGTCCGCCTTGATCTTCTCCCAGCTGGTCTTCAACTTGTGGACCCTCACCTCTTCCTCCTTCAGCCTCATCTCCAGCTGCTTCACTTTTTCCGCCTCATCATGGATGTGGCCACAAATGAAGGTCCTCTTCGATGGTGGCCTGCTCACTGGCCTTCCACTGCATGGCTTTGATGAAGCACCCAAGCTGGGGAAACGTCCGAGTAGATACAAGTTATATTTGTGTCATATTAAGAACAAAGTAAGTAAATTAAGGACAGATTATTTACCCGCTGATATAGAGCATCCAACCCTCCGACTCGCTCCATTTCTGGGAGTCCGCAAGCACGCTCGTACTCCTTGTCCAAAGCAGCCTAGTCCAAAGGAAGGACAGCGGACAACTGCTGCCTCTTCGCAGCAGCAGGAGCTTCCGAGCTTGCCGCACTCTTTTGTCCCGAGACAATGGCGTCCCGCATAAGTACGTCTCGGGATGGAGCTCGAGTGTTGGCAGTGGCGCTCCGCGTAGCAGGAGCCTTACCCTTATCAGGCACCGCCAAGGCCTGGGAGTCTTCACCGGCCTTGCTCCGCCTTTCCTCTTCGGCGGCAAACACAGCAGCGTTTTTTGGATCCGACATGGGCAGACCCGCGGAAGTATTGATTATCTTGGTCCTTTGACCAGCTGCGACTTCAAGGGCCTGTTGTTCCCTCTGCAACCTCTTCTTCTCTCCGAGAGTTGACATGATGTAGTCAAACCCGGTGGTACAAGAAACCAAGGCGTTAAATGAACGGGCTAAAGAAAGATTATCGGAATTGCGGACACTTGTGAACAAAGTAAAGTATAATAAAGACGAGAAAAAATGCCCAGGCCCCAGTCAACGAATCCTTACTGAAGTCCGTCTTCCCTCCCACTTCTACTTCACCAGTTAGTCCGCAGAGGTAGGGAAGTGGCTGGCAGATCAATCCGTGAAACGGATAAGTAGGCGGGTCATACTTCTTGTGGATGGCCGCCACCCACGGAGCCACATTCTTTGGAAGAGGGCGCCAGTCCGGGATGCTCTCCCTCAGAAACTTTGTGGGCCCCCATCGTTTCACGCCTCTCGGACTCTCCTGGTTTCAGGGCCATGCGTACGAAAACGTACTTGTCCCACCACCTCGACCCCAATGACGAGATGGAGTCCGAGATAAAGTTGTAAGGTTTCCTATTCATGAAAGTGTAGAATAGTGGATTCCCCGGACTGAACGAGACATGGAAGAGCTGCCTAAAATTCTCGAAGTTTACAGGCTGCCCTTTCTTCTTGCAAAAGACTACAAAGCAAATAAGGTTACCCAGGGACTTGGGGATAACCTGACTCGGACCTATACCAATATGGTTGAGGTTGTTTTTCAGCTCTGTGGCAATGGGGATCTTCCATCCGCAGGAGAAGGCCACCTCATGCACGCACATATACCCGGCGGGCGGATTGTAAAAGGCGTGACCAGGCTCGGGAATCATGATTTCTACGGAATCAGGGATCTCCCACTTCCGCCTCCACTCAGGGATGTCCTCCGCCCTAACCCTGGACGGACACGTAGGAAGCAGCCCGTCCGTGTTTAATTCTCCAAATTGATCCACTATGGTAACAGCGGGCGCAGGACGCGGAAACTTTACTCGGGCAGCTTTCGCACCACGACCCTTGATTGATTGCAGATTAGACTGAACGGGCGCAGCAGGATGTAATGCAATCCGCCGACTGGATCGTCTAGGGGGACGAGTGACAGGAGATCCTTCTTCTTCCTCCTCCTCGCCCTCACCCTCCTCTTCCTCACCATCTTCTTCGTCCTCGAGACACCTTGGTCTTCCGGACGTGCCAGCTTGGACGGACCTGCTTCTACCTGAACACGGTCCTCCACTCCGTCCTCGAACATCTCCACGTCATCAGCCTCATGCCCGCTGTCGCCTGCCCGTTCGAGTTGAAGCGCATTCGGATCTATAGGCCTTCCCACACCGCCTATAGTCCGAGATTGGACCAACGTTCTCGCCTCATCAACACCGCCTTCGATCACCGCTCGCCGGAGGGTTATCTGTTTCATGGGCTCCGTGCCTAGCGTCGGAATCTCTGGAAGAAAGGACGTCCACAAGAAAGTCTCCTACGGACGCGCTCAGATCCACGGACTCATCGCCCAAACCTACTCCATCCTAGTAATCCCGCACCGCGCGAACGTTTTGACTATCGCTCCCGGACATCCTAGGGCAGAAGGAAACGGATCAGAAACGATGATTGTTATTGTCCGAGAGTTCATTTATATGTCTTATTAAGTCCAGAGGTCCGCAAAAAAGTCTAAACCCTAAGATTTTCTATACACGTATGACAGGACCCCAAGACACCTAAGCACATGCAATGCCATTGGCACCACGATCTGCCCCTTATGGCACGATGACAAAAGAAGAAACTTTATGGCCAAATACCACTGCCCACACTGATTTACAAATAAACATGCATGGTCAAGACAGTCAGGTTCGACAGGACTTATTAATTGAGAGTACAAGACATCAACGAAGAAAATCGGCATATTATGAGCATGCAGCAGATACACATCAATTATAGTCTAAACCAAAGGCATCGCAAGAGTCAGTTACTGAGGACAGGCTCAATTACGGAAGCAGCAAGGGAAGCTACACTAGACATGCAATAGGGGGTATAGCGAATACAGGCAATTTAAATGAGGCCAAAGAAGGATACTTACTTGCTAAATATCCAAACAGAGAACTTCCACGGATAATCGAACTTGGGTAATGCACCGAGGTTACAGATCTCAGCTTGATGGCCCGAAAGTCTTACAAGTCCCAGTTGCTCGGATCGACCTTGCGTTGTTTGAATTGCTTAAAGATTGCTCTGAGTTTCGAGATTGCTAAAAGTGTGAAAATGACTGATGGCCTGACTATTTATAAGGGAAATATGGGATAGCCAAGAGTCACGTCGCTTGGATTTGAATCCCAGCCGTTGATCCTCTCCAATCCAAGGGTTGTACCGCTTCGCGAATGGATGGCTGCCAGAACATCGCATTTAATGCTGGACAGACGCGTCACATCAATCGGACTGGGCGCCCCAACCGTTGATGTCGTCCTGATCCAACGGTCGCGTCTCTTTACTCGGGATCTTTCTCCCGTGGGCCGAACGGACAACCTATTGGGCCTCTTGGGCTTTTGAAGAGGACAAATTCAACAATCGGCCCAACGGACAGCTTCCACACAGCTGCGTCAGATCCTAACCGTACTCGGACACATATATCTCGGATACAAATACCTTTTCCTCTACAGTCCCAGTTATGCGGTAACTCGGACTGTAGACGGAAAAGGGGGGGGGGGGAAAGAGATATATTGAATCCTTGAGGACACGGACGACGGATCACGACAAAAAGGATCTTTTCCTTTTTCTCTTAATTAACGATTCGGACACGCTCCACAGACACGACTGATCCCTCATAGTTACCAACTATCTTCTACTAAAATACTTGGAAACTGGGGGGACATATGTTGATACGGAAATATGTACAATCCGTTAAGGGCGCCATAGAGCGTGTCCTAAAGCGCATCACGGCTTAACTAGCCAATTCAGTACTGGTCCGACCTCACATGGTCCGCCCAAAGTGAATCGACCAGTACGCCGAGGTCTCTACATCCCCACAGCTAGTCCGAGCTGGCTAAGGGAAGGACTTGTAAACCTGACCGTGTCAGTACAGAGATGCCTAACGGACCGTACGAGAGGACCTCGGACGCCACCATTACTCTAAGACCAAACGTATGTAACAGAACCACTGAGATACTTCCGTGAGACTCTTGGCTCGGACATCCAGAGTCACCTGAGGGCAGATCAACCAAGCAGACAGATCTGTCCGAGGGACTAACACGGACCCAACAGGCGGAACAGTACTCTCAGAAGGAAAAGGTCCAAACTACCCTCCCAGGCCCACTTATCGGTATTGGACTACTATTCACTAATGGGCCATGGGCCAAAGGTAGCATTGGTGTCCAAATCTGGATCGTACACTTGGCATCATCTTATGAGCTACCTCATGAGTATATGATAACTATAAATACGGCTCAAGGTCCAAGACCTTAAGGTAAGTGATAAGTGATAATCAATACTTAAGCAACAATCCCTAAGTGTTCTTGAGCATAATACCTTTCCCATTACTATTGCATTGAGAGCTACCACCTCTCTTTCGAGTGAAGCCTCTTACCGGATTGACCTTGGCAATCCGGGCAACCCATTCTAACCCCCCCCACTTAGTCCTTTCAGGTGCTCTTTCTCGGACAACCCTCTTATCGGACTTCAAGTTGGAGGCGGAGCTTGGATTAGGTTGCTTGCAGTGGTAGTGTTGGTGTTGGGAGGTTCAACCCCCAACAGTTTCAACAAATGGTATCTGGAGTTAAGATAATATCTTGAAAAGGACGTGAACAGCATCAGAGAAATTTGATTATATTAAGGTCTCTGATACAATGCATAGTTCCGTTGGCACTACATGACAACGTATAGTACATTACATTAAATGCGCGGACAGAAATGTCTGAACAAAAACGGTAGCTTCTGAAAAAGAAGACAAACCTACTATAGTACTATACTCAGATATCAATAGTTTGAATTTGATTTAAGCCTAATAGATACTATTCAAATGGCAGTCAAATTCATCTATAAATATCAACACTTAGACTGCTTGAGAACACACCTTAGAACACTGAACACACAGAACTTATATTGAATACTCTCACAAGCTCTCAAGCACACTACTTACCGTCAAGCTTTCTGTTGCGATCAAAGCTCTTGATTCTAAGTAGCACAAAAGTTCTAAGTATCCTGATCCTTAACAAGCATTGTTATTTGTGAAAGAGTTGAACTAAGATTTCATATATGAGATTCAATCTCTTGAACACTTATCATAGACTTGGGTCAGTAAAGAACAAGATACCATACATTGCAAAGTGTATTAAGTATACTTGATTCATAGAGCTATCTGAATAACTGAACAAGTTATTAAAGAAGCTAACCTGAGAAACTACCTTAACCAACACCTTAATCGGCGTGGAGTACAGGAAGTACTTAGTTTGGGAAACTAAGGAATAACTCCAAGGTTACTGAGCATAGGAAGTACTTAGTTTGGGAAACTAAGGAATAGCTCAAAAGGTTTCTGAGTACAGGAAGTACTTGGCTGTGAAAGCTGGGGAATAACTCAGGGGGGACACTTGGTTGGGAACCTAGTGTATTTAGGAATCGAGAGCAGATACTTGTAAGGTTACCTCAATTATATGTCTTAGTGGATTCTAGGTCTGAGAAAGGCCGAAGTGGATTAGTTGAAGGATTACGCCACCTTCAGATACCACTATAAAAAGACTTGTGTTATTTACTTTATGTAGTTTATTACTTGCTTTATTTATCTTGCAAAGTATTTACACCTATCTTGCTAAGAACGTGCACTTATCACTAAAAAGTCTTCCGCTCTCTGAAATTAAGTATCAGATATCTTCACAGATATCTGAGAAACTATGTTTATCGACAAAAGTTTTAAAAGACTATTCAACCCCCTCCCCCCCCCCCTTCTAGTCTTTTACTTTGCCGTTATCTGGACCAACAGGGATATAACCATTTCTAAAGTTGAAAGAAAATTATCATCCACTTGTGAATCAAAATGCTGAGCTATTGGTTTACTCCGACTTGATTCACCAGTAGCAGAGTGATTAGTTTCTTTTATATAATTTTCGAGTTTAGAAACTCGATAGTCTATTAATTTGTTTTCTCTTTTTAGAGCCTGTATTTCCTTTTTAAGGTTTTCAACTTCTATTTCTAAATCATGAGTAGAAAGTAGGAGTTTCAACTGTTCTTCTTTGCTTTATATATATATATATATATCCCTTTTTTTCCTTTCATTTCCTTCTTTCTTCTCTCTCTTGCCCCTCTCTCTTTTGACTCTCTCTCTCTGGCGATTTATTCGTCGTACGGCCACCAATCTTAAATTTGATTGCATATTTGAGTAGCCCATGACCCGATCTACCTTTCTATCGGTTTTGTTTTCTCATTATGTCGACTTTTGAAAATGTTGGCCAGAATTCAAAGCTTTTCCGGTTTGTCTTTTCCAGAGAATCTCTGACTACTCAACACACATGTCATTACCTTGTCGTTTCCTCGATTTCCAGGTTTCTTCTCTCGATTCTTCAAGTTTTTTCGTTTTTCGTCTGGTTTTGGTAATTTTTAGTGATTTCGCGGAACTATATATTTCGTGTGTAATTGTTGATATTTTAACTTTAAATGCGGATGTTTGGCTAGTAATTGTTGATGTTTGTGTATTTTCTCTATTTTCAGTCAGTTTTTTCTTTGCTTTTGTTGCGTTTGTTGGTAGATCTTCATTGTAGTGTTCGATTTTGTTTAGGTTTTCATGTAAATGTTGTATGTTTAGTTGTAAATAGATAATATTGTGGTTTCGTTACTTTATGGTTAGACTTTTTGTAGTATTGTTTTTAAATTGCCTATGTTTACGTATGAATTGTGCATGTTTATGTGTAAATAGTTGATATTTGATTATATAAACAGATTATGTTCCAGATCTTTGATTTATAGTGCTTATTGGCTAAGTTTGCATATATTCATACTGGAATTGCTTATGTTTAACGGTAAATTGGTTATGTATTATGTTTCATATGTTGAAATTCTTATTGTTTAGTTTTTTTTAATGTAAATTGTGCATATTTAGATGTTAATTATTGATGTTTGTGGTTTCATTCATTTCTTGTATATAGTTTTTATAGTTTTGTAAAACTGAATGTATGTATGAATAGTCTATGTTTATACTACAATTGTTGATATTTAAAGGTAAATAGATGATATTTTAATATAGGCTTTTTTGTTTCATGTCTTGAAATTCATATTTGTGTATGTTTTTATGTAAATTATGTATGTCTAGCCGTAAATTGTTGATGTTTGTAGTTTTTTTTTTTTTAGAGATTATGTATTTGTAAAAATGATATGTTTTCAGTGTGAATTGTGCATATTTATATTGTAATTGTTGATATTGAATGTTAAATATGTGATGTTTGTTGGTGCTTTTTATTTCTAGGTGTTTAGATTTCCTTACCACTAATTACATATGTTTATATTGCAATTGTTGATGTTAAAAGTCCAATGGTTGATGTTTGTTGATTGTTGCATATATTAGGTTTTCGTAAAAATGGTGGTCGAATAAAGAAAACGATTGATGATAAAGATGGAGACGTGGATGGAGAAGTCGACGAACAAGTCAAGCATGCAAAGATGATTATAGTTTGGATATAGTGATTTTAATTTTTTTTTGTATTGTTTTATATGTAATGACATTTATTGATTGATGAATGAAATTGATTTCTATGTTTATTTACAATTATTGTGTTTTTTTTTTTGGATAAATAGGGTGTCATCAATAATTTTATACTAAACATAGACAATTGTATACCAAAATAGACAGTTTGATCTAAAGTATCAATATGATTGGATGGACATATGAAAGCGAGTTGTGTATCGTAAGGAAAAAATGCGGGTCGACCCGGCTCAACCCGCGAAAAAATCATGGTGTATAGTTTTATGTATAAATTGTCTATATTTGTCTATTATGTTGGACTCTCAATATATTATGAACTCTCAGGAAACGTAGTCAATTTTAATTCCTTTTTTTTCAATTTGAATAAAAAATTAGTCAGTAGCAACTAGACCATCTCTAATACTGGTTGGTAGGGGTGTACTCGGGCAGTTATTTATCAAAATTATAACCGACCTTCCTATGAAAGGTATGCCAAATCACTAACCACAACGGGTGGGGTTTTCTCCAAATCGTGACGGGTCGGTTGACTATTTTATGGGGTCGGTTTTCAATACGTGGTCTTGGTTGAAAATAATGATGTGTTGTCTTTCTATAACTTCAACTGCTGGAAAATTTGTCCGGGAGGGATGCTAAGATTGATAATGGAGACAGGCCACACACTAATGTTTTGGTTCGAGTTCAAGTATTCAACATTCCAGGTCCATTTTGCTGAATTAGCCTCTGTTTTTTTCGTCTCAACTGAACTAAACTAAACTGATTTGAACTGAACCGAATGGAACTGAACTGAATTGTAGTACAAAAAACAACTTAGCAGAACTGAACTGAATGGATCTGAACTGAACTGAAATTAATGAGTCTTACATAACAGATCCTTAGTTTTTTTTCACTGTATTTGTAGTGCTTCACTGCTTCTGGTATTATAGTGTTGCTTCTTGGTATTAATCTTCAGGTTTAGTTTCAAATAGAAATCCGTCCATAAATATTTAAACGTGTTGATAATACATGTTCATAAAGAAATATTTACAATGAAGTAGTAAAGTAAACCGAGAATAATTGTGTCAATTATTATATATTTATTATTAAAATGAAAAAAAATATATAACTAGTATTATGTGAGCGGGTCGGGCGATTGGCACATGTCCACCCACTCACCTATTGGCGGGTAACAAAAAAATTAACCATAACGGTTTTATACTAAAAAACTAATCGGCGGGTGAAATGGCGGGCGGGGCGGTATGTTTTTTTTTACACCCCTAGGATTGCAAATGTTGTTGCAACTCTGGGCGCTGGGACTCACCCCAAAGTTCGGGTCGAGTCCCAATGCATGTTTATTTGTGTTTTCTTAAAGAAAATTGTTTTGTTTTTTATTTTTTGTTTCCTCTTTGTTTTTTTTTTTTTTTTTTTTGCCTTTTGTTTTTCTCATTATTTTTTGTTTGATCTATATTTATTGTTGTTTTTGTTTTCTTTTACTTCTTAATTATTGTAATTCTGTTTTAAGTCATGTAATTTTTCTAATTTCAAGTATTATTGAATATTTTCATAATAATATTTGTAACAATGTAAACATACTTATATATAAAGAAGCGTGTGAGTTTCCGTATATGATAACTAGAATTTGCATATATTGTCGTAATTTTCAATTTTAATTATTGTATTTTTTTAAAGTAATGTAATTTTTCAAAACAAATATTTTATTTATACATACATGTATTAAATACGTATTGTAGCCCCAAAACGTACTCAAGAATCTAAATCGAATTCTCAAAACGAAATTTATAGAAATTCATATTTTCTTTTTGACCTATGGACGAATAGGCAAGCATACGTTTCATGCTTGTTTGAATAATAGCAAGGATATTTCCTAATGTCATACGCTTGCTTCATGGTGAGCCATAGTCGAAAATTTTCTTATATAAAAACAAGAATGTTAAACGCATGACACTTTTTTAACATTTTGCAAATCAACCCAAAATTATATTAATTTATAAAACAACCGATTAACTTTAAAATAATACGATTTTACCCAAAATCATTACAACTCCCTTACATACATCTTCCTCTTTGAATCTTCAAACAAACAAAATTGAAGAACTAGTGGTTATGATCTTCATACTCATTCTCGTCCTCCTCGACATCTTCATAACCTGCCCCAAAAATACCTTCATCACAATCATCATATTCCGTTGTAGGTATAAAATATTGTGGTTCTTCATCATTGACGGGATGTTCTTCGTCTGAATCCGTTGAATATTTATCCGGAACAATAAATGTATTACGCTGGCAAATTAAAACATAAGAGCAATGTTAGAAACAAATAAAAATAAATTTAATCAAATCATACACGATAAAATAATAGAACTAATTGCTTTTAAAAAAAAAACACAAAACGGGCCAAAGATATTATGGCGGCACTGAGGGCTACCGTAATTATTACGGTGGCGTAGGCCACAACAAATTACCGAAGCCTCAATCCGCAACCCTCAAAGGTACCAAAGTTAGCGACGATCAAAAACATTTGTTAGTTGTTTTTTGATTTGTTTTTACGATAAAATAATTATAAACAACTATAAATATCAAATTAAAATAATTCATAATCTCTTCAGATCTGTCATCATTGCCATAGTCTGGCTAATACTTGTACAACATGATTTTTTTTTCTTCTCGTATAGTATTATAGTGTGTTTATGATTATATACTTTTGAAGATGTAAGGTATTATGGAGTTTAGCGGTATATAGGATAAATATGAAACTAAATTTTATATTTATATTACATGAAAGAACTTTTGCAGTGGTTAAAAATTGTGCTGCTGCGTTTAGTGAAAACTAGTTTTCTCATTCAAAAGAGAATGTAAAAAGAAAAAAGAAAAACGGCTTACTTTCTCATTCCTTTCCAGAATCAAAGTCAAGTCAACTTGGATGAGTCCCATATAGCCATAGTCCTACTCCTACCCCTACCGGAGGCTCATGCAAAACCTCCTCATAACCTCTTTATGTCCATCCGAAACCGCCATCCCTTCCAATCGAAATAACAGAACTGGCTTACAATCTTGATTCTTGCTTACACATTCTCACGGAAGAGCATCATTATTTGACTCTTCCTTGCAGAGCTCAAATACAAAACCTCCTGGTAAATTTGCGAGATGTTGTTCAGAATTTTCCGCCTATATTCACAATTAGATTGAGAAATTTGGAGATCCGTATCAGAGATGCTGCTCACAAGGCTGAAGATACCATCGAGTCTCATATCATTCATCAAGTCCATTTTCCTTCTTCCGACTGTCAATTAGACCTCACAGGTTTGATGGAAGAAATAGATATCATCAGGCATGAAATGTCAAATGTGTTACGGGATGATCCACCTCTTGGTGTTAGTATTACACAATATGCTGAGCCCACCCCGAATAACAACACGGTGGTTGGATTCGATGAAGACATCGGTCAACTGCTGAATCTAATCACACGAGCTGGAGCACTACAAATTATCCCTATTGTTGGAATGGGAGGAACGGGTAAGACGACTCTTGCTCGAAAACTTTATACTCATCCATCAATTGCAACTTCTAATCACTTTGACAAGCGTGCTTGGATTACAATTTCACAAAATTTTGATGCACGATGCTCCTTTCTTTCCCTTTTGCATAGCTTTGGGTTACCTACTAGTCAGATGGATGATGTAGGGGATGATATATTAGGCTTGTATGTTTACCAGACTTTGTATCATAGAAAGTACTTCATTGTAGTAGATGATGTATGGGAAACCGATGTTTGGGATAGGTTGAAAAGGTTCTTTCCTAGTAATGAAACTAGTGGTAGTCGAATTATAGTAACTACAAGACAACAAGAGGTGGCTGGCTATGTTCGTCATGCTAATTATACTCATGAGATGCGTCTGCTTGATGAAGATAATAGCTGGAGTCTACTTCGTGGTAGTGTTTTTGGACTAGAAATTTGTCCTGATGAGTTGCTCGAAATTGGGAGAAGGATTGCAACTAACTGTGCAGGCCTTCCTCTAGCAATTATAATGACAGCTGGACTTCTCTGCACGGAGATGAGGCTAGAGTTTTGGGAGTCTGTTGAGAAAAATTTCAGATCAGCATCAACACAACTTGAAGTTCATGAGCAGTGTTTGGAGATTTTATCAAAGAGTTATAATCATTTGCCGTATCATCTAAAACCATGTTTCCTTTATGTGGGGGCTTTCCCAGCGGATTATAACATCCGAGCTTCCAAAATAATTGAACTGTGTATTGCTGAGGGTATCATTAAACCACTTGATAATCTGAGTTTGGATGATACAGCAGAAGTGTATTTAAATGCTCTCATCGATAGGAATCTTCTTTCGGTCACACAACAAGAGTCTAATGGCAACGTAAAAACCTTTAAGATTCATCACTTCTTGAAGGAGCTTTGCCAGAGGAAAGCAGTTGAGGAGAAGTTTTTATGGTTCAGAAAATTTGATGGCCTGAATATCCTGGACGATGAAGAATTAATGCGCCGAGTGAGTGTTGATCCATCATTTCAGCCTACTATTGAGATGAATCCAATGCCACTTGTTCGATCTTTCTTGTGCTTTGGTCGTGCTTCAGAGCATCTATCTCCTTTTCTTTCTGGTTTACTGTTGCTGAGAGTGTTGGATATATTTCAACTAGAATTTGGTCTGTTTCCCAGACAATTACTGCAGCTAATAAACCTAAGATACTTGGGCCTCAGCTGCCATTCAGCTTTACCCCCTTCAATCTCGAGATTTCAGAACCTCAAAACTTTGATTATTCAACTGCCATCATTTTTGCAGGATGCTCAACCATCTCAATTATGGGAGATGATACATTTGATACATATTAAGTCCAAGGGAACTTGCATCCGCTGTCAAGAATATGGGCAAAATGTCATTCTGGAGAACCTAGAGACACTTTCAATTATTGAGGCATCTGGAGCTAGTGTACTACTTCAAAGGACTCCAAACCTAAGGAAACTGGGTATATACTTTGATATCTACATAGACTCTCTCATTGATCTTGCTTCCTTGGATAAGCTTGTAAAGTTGAAGTGCTCCTCTGTTTGGCCTCCGACACAAAATGTCTTGTCGTATCTCACACTTCCCAGTTCTCTCCGAAAGTTAACCTTGAATTCTTGTGAAATTTCTACTGAATTTATGACTGTTGTTGGTTCCTTGCTTCACCTTCAACAACTCAAATTGCAAAACAGTGACTTCACGGAGATAGTGTGGGAGCCAGTCGAGGAAGGATTCCCTGAATTGATACTTTTGACAATGGAAAATCTGAATCTGGTTGAATGGTCAGCTGATAGCACTCACTTTCCTCACCTTCAGCACCTGGTTATTCGAGGTTGTTACTCGATGACGGAGATACCTATTGATATTGGGTGCATAGACACACTTGAGCGAATTGAGGTGGATGAATCTAGCCCTTCCGTCCTGGCTTCAGCAAGGCAAATTCAGGTGGAGCAGAAGGAGTTTGATAACTTAATCCAAGTTGTTATCTTCCCCTCACCCTAGCTAATGCAAGGTGATTTACCTCATCAATTAATGAGTCACATTCAATGTTTATTACTATTGTTCTTGAGTTATGAAACATCATGATTAACATGTCTCAGATGAATCACATTGATGAAGCTATCTCAACTTTGTTCATAATGGTTCCTTTTGCAAGTTCTCTACTACAGAACACTGCTCACAAAATCATTTTATAGCCTTTATGTTTTCAGTGCAATCTTTATGGTTAGATATCCTAGTCTTAGTTTCCACATTTTTAAGTGTCAGTAGTCAGTACTTGCATATAGTTAGGTTTACTGCCTTTTTCCTGTTAAGAGAGAAATAAATCTTAATGCACCTGGTGATTAAAGATATAATATCAACTTCCTACAACCTTGAATTAACCGTTCTGGAATTTGGATTAAGCTTATCTATCAGTTATTTACAAACCTTATATATTTTCACTTTCACATTTCCTTGAATCATGAAGTAGTCAGAGGTTGATGTATGCTATTGAAAGTGAATCGAAGAGAAGCATGGAAAAAACATGAATAAGAAGTTATTACAGATTTACAGATTATCACCCCTGAGTATTCCAATAATATTATTTGCTTATTTGACAAAAAAAAAAATTTGCTATCCTATATATAATGCATGTCATTCTTTGATTATACCATGTTCTAATTTGATCCTTCTCATTGCAGTTCATGCTGCCAATGTCAAGGATCGTCGAACTCAAGCTTCTGCATTGATTTCTTCACGAGAAAGTAAAATCGTAATGAATCTTACGTACTTTCATGAGTTTTGTCACTTGTACCATGAGTTTGAAATTTTCACTTTGTTTGTGTGTGAAGAGTAATTTGAAATATCTTCCGTGCGTGGACATTGAGAACACCTTTGTATTTTGCTGTAATTTGGCATTGAAGCCCCTCCAGCTGTACATTTTTGAGATTGTAATTGTGGTGCCACATTATGCTTCTTGAGTAGATAAAACATACCCTGTGCACCTCAAGTGTGACGGCCTAATTGTTTACGTTTGAGTTCTCATCTGCTCTAATGTTTTTTTATGGTTGGAATAATGTAGATGCTAGGTTCCTATCCTGTATACATGGATTTTGGATTTGTGCTTCCATTGAATCACAAGTTCTGCTAGAAAGAATATAAGCTCTCAGAATGCTAAAAGTCTCACATATAAAAGTTTGTAGACTGTGAAATACATTTCCTTGATGATGCATTTTAGGATTCCATTTGAATGCAAGCTTAACCGTTGTAGCTTCATAACTGTAATCAGAGGAATATTTTGTTGATCTGCTTATTTTTCACAAACTTTTTTGCGAGATAACATAACATATTTATTTACAAACATCATTTCATTAACTTTAAAATATAATGCGAAAGTTAAATTTGGGACGGAGTCAGTAATTCTTTTTAACCAATCTCTGTCTGAATCAATAGTCAAATACATGAATTTTATTACAATATTACGGTATATATATAAGTGGACAACTAATAGAGTTGTGCAATTGAGTACTTAATTTAAGTTAAATTGGACTCATTTGTAATATATATGTAAATTAGACTTTAATTACAAAAAACAATCTTTTTTTCCAATCAAATTATAAGCCCTAATTCAACCTCAACAAAATCAATTTGCATTCTCCAATTAAATTTTAAACCGTAATTCAAGCCCAACAAAATCAATTCATCATCAAAAACACCAATCTGTCTTTTCCAATTAAATTTTAAACTCTAATTTAATCCCAACAAAATCAATTCATCATAACACCAACGATAACCAATCTTTATTCTCTCCATCTTCTTCATTTAAATTAAAACGTGTCAATTGACACTAACTCAAACACTAAATAAACTCGAAAAAAGTCAATCCATTATTAAAAAAAAAAAAAAAAAGAACAACGGTATTACTTGCCTTTATATACGTATTCCATAATTGTACCTAAGTGCCACAATAATATGTGTAGCGTGTTCTCACATTCTAGTTGTATATAAGTGTACAACTATTGGAGTTGTCCAATTAAGTATTCAATTTAAATTAAATTGGACCAACATTTAATATGTAAATTATACTTTAATTAAAAAAAACTGTATTCTTCAATTAAATTCGAAGTCGTAGTTCAACATCAACAAAATCAATTCATCACAAAATAAAACTCAATATGTATACTGCAATTACATTCCAAGTCATAATTTCGTCCCAACAAAATCAATTCATCATTAAGAAAATAAAAGTAACCAGCTTTCTTCCCCATCTTCTCCAATTAAATTTAAACAGATAAATTCGCACTAACTAAACCATAATTCAATTTGAAAAAATACAAGAGTCTGTTTTGCGAGAGACCCCTATATATAGGAGAGTCCCGAAAGTCCCTTCAAACGTTAAAACTAGACAATTATACCTTTTTTCTCGACTTGGCTTCTGATGGTTTTTCGCGGATCTTTTAACCCGGATTCATTAAAAACGAGTCAAGTAAAAACTAGACAATATAAACAATTATGTTACACTGAGTGAGAAAATTTCTGGACAAGTACTAGACAATTCATTTACAGAACTAGACAATTCAGTTACAAAACTAGACAATATGTTATAAAAACTAGACACTAATTTTTCTTCGATTGCTTTAGTTTTTTCAGAACATTCTTCTTCAAATCAGCCAATCCACCCTCTTCAAAATCATCACCAACAGGTCTCTTAGATCCTTGAGAAGCTTTTTCATCAGCAACTTTCTTTGCTTCTAGCTTTTTCAACTTACATAACAAAAATAGACAGTTCAACACAACTGCACAACAGAAAGATATAACATGACAAACTAGACAAATATTGTTAAAAACTATACCATATGTGTTAAAAACTAAAACATAAGGTATTTACATAAAAACTAGATAATATATGTTAAAAATTCAGGGTAATAATCATATGAAACATAGATATGAAACTCGCATACAATAACATACAATTCAATCGATAAATATAAAGAACGAATTGCAAAGAAGAAAGCAATAGAGAAATCGATACCAATAATTTTGATGAGTAAAATCAATGAATAATCCAAGCTCCAAGAATATCTCAATGTTAATGTCTGAATCTAGGAACTCTCTTCAAAAACTAGGTTAAAAGAAGTATATCAAAAGAAAGACAAATTCTAAGCTAATAAGGAAAACAAATTCTGAGCTCATCTGGCCAATAATAATTAACACAAGCAGCGCCTTCCTTCAAAACAGGGGATCCATTCGCAAAATCTCGCCGCGGCCACTACAAAAAAGCTGGGCAACACCAACCAAGACATTACAACGGAACTAAGTCGGTTGCTGTGTGCAACGAATTTGCAACAAAATACCAACATTAAATTAGCATCGTAAAATAAATAAAAAATCACCAACAATAGAGCAACAAATTAACAACAAAATTAGTTTCCAACAAATTTTCGTTGGGATATTGTTGGAAATAATTAGCGCGATCATCAACAACAACAAAACTTGTCAACGGAAATAATTTGTTGCTCTTACCAACAGATTAACAACAAACTACCAACAACAAAACAACCTCGTTTAATAAATTGAAAAATACCAACAAGTGACCAACTAATTATCAACAAATTAAAATTTCAACAAATTTTTGTTGGAAAATCGTTGGAAATAACTAGAGCAAACATAAATAACAACAAAGTTTGCCAAGGAAAATAATTTGTTGCTGTTAGCAACTAATTTACAACAAAAAACAATGATTACAAGTGTCAACGACAAAATATATCACAAAATACCAACAAATTTAGAAGATTGTTGGAAACTAAAATAATAACTCTGCATATAATTGAAAAACCCAATCTCTCAAAAGTATCAGATTTGAAAGTAGCAAAATAGCTCAAATAGATCCTACATAATCATATGGCAGCACCTCATAACCAAAAAGCATCACCAAAAACCAATGTCCTATTTCATAATGTATAACCAAAAAACCACGAAAAACATATGTGCTTCCAATGTGATTCGACCAAGCTTCCAACCATCTGTGCTTCAAATGTGGATTCACTAACCTGACCATAAACAAGAAGACAAAATCAATACATGAACTTCACTCATGAAGTTTTACAACAATAGAAACCATCCAAACATAATACTCGGCCAACAAGAATATAACTATCTTCTACAATAATATGTATAGAACTACTGAGAAAAGAACAACTTTCATCATTAATCCAATCAACTGGAGGTAGAAAACAACATGCATCAAACAAAGAAACACCACATATAAAAACTAAGTGATTAGCCATAATACCTTTAGTAGCAGCTCCAAGCACTCAAAACATTCAACCACACTAACCTAATTAACTAGTGGAGTCCAAAAATGTACAACTACTCCCGACTGCATCAAAAGACAAAATAGTAAATTCTAAGTATATAGAATAGAAAATGAAATGCTCAAACCATCAAAGTAATTAAAAAGACTCAATGTTTAGATAAGAGAAAGAACCCCAGTTGATAATGGTGAAATTGAGAAAAAAATCAAAACAAATTTTAAATCAGTATACGTACCTTCTCTCGTAGTCAGTCATATATCTTGCTCTGCATCATCATCATCATTACTATGATCTTCGTCTTCTGGCTCATTTTCTGATTCTTCATCCGAGAAAAGATCCCCGAAGGCCTCTTCATATTCATCATCCTCATCATCTTCTTCATTCTCATTGATAGGCATGGAATGGTGGAGCTCAGAAGGATCTATTTCCTCAGCATTCGCATTCTCATCCAACAAAATACTTGGGTCTTCAAGATCGACCACTAAATCATGTTCAATAGGAGTAGATGCTACCCTATCCTGATATGGGGAATCTGCCCTGAGTTCCTCATCTTCATTCTCATCCGTTAAGTTCAACACAATTCTATTTCTAGCCTTGATTTTACATACTGCTACCCAATCACCTCTATCTCCACGTTTTGGCTTTTTTGGAAACTCAGTATAGTAGACTTGTTGGGCCTGCTTAGCCAATACAAAAATATCATCCGATTTTAGCTTTGTTTTCCTATTAATCTCTATAAGATTAAAGCCACGGTGATCTCTAATACCCCTTCCCAAAGAGGTATCATACCATTGACATTTGAACAAAACAACGGTGTCTCCAAAATAGTCCAACTCCAGTACATCCTCCAACATGCCATAATAATCCATTGCGTCAGTTCCACTTGTATCACCCAAAACCCAAACACCACTATTCATTGTTGCTCTAGATTCCCCATGTTCTACCGTGTGGACTTGAATCCATTAACAAAATATCCCTTATAGCATTTTGCTCTTCGGTGTGGGAAAAACGCTATGCTCCTAACCTTTCCATCTACCTCATTATTATCAACCTATTCATGCAAAGAAAGTAGTTAAAATATTATGTTCATTTTCAATATAATACTAAGAGTGTCAACTTTCATTCAAAAATACCTTGTCCATACTAATTAATTGAATATGAGCCACTATGCCTTGTGGTTTATGGGAGTTGATCTGAATCATGAGATTGTGACCCGAACCAGACCCTCGGACCTACACTCTCGAACGAAGGTCCGAGACGGACTTCAGAAGTCTCTAATTTCTCTCGGAGAATGACTAAACTACCCTCGAAAGCCCAAAAGGGAAATGGGTTAAGTCTTCTTAATGGGCCATGGGCCTAATAGAGCATTGTTGGCGCAATCCAAACCTTACACTTGGCCCGATCCGACGGAGCCCTTCCTCTTTGGGAGATCTCTATATATATGGCACACATTCCGATGATAAAGGGGGTAAGTCAAGTCATCCTTACGAACTAATCCCGAACACTATACAGAGTAGATCTTCAGTCTCTCTCAAGTAAAGTCTTTACCCGGGTTGACAATACGCAAACCGGGTCTTCGGTCCCCCCCCCCCCCCAAAGTTACTTTTGCAGGTTATTCCCTACTAGTTCTTTGGAGTGCTTTGGACCTTTGCTTGCTTTGGATGCTCTACAATTATTTGGACTCGGACGACTTAGAAAGAACTCATTAAGTAGTTGGGGGACATCACACTCAACAATCATATCCCTTTCAAAGCATATACATACGTCATGATGAGTCGTATTTTACATTTTTGATAGTTACCATAAACAAAGATCCAATGATATAGTACTGGACGAAGAAGGACTCCACACAAACACCACGGCCAACGTTGTTTGTCAGGAATTTTTACTGTCTTATTTTATCGATTAATTTGTTTATTATTAAAAGCAAACTATACCGTGGCATCGCCAAGTTCGTGGGGGACCAGAGTTTGTTGGGAACCAACCATGTTAACTGCGTTCTACACTTTTGTATTTTGTTTTGGTTCGGATTGGAGTATAAGTTATAAATTAACGTCTTAGCTACGAGTAGAGGATCCGATATAAAATATTATATATTATAAACCCGTCGAATCCTGAACAGGTTCGGGTTGGGTTATACCCCTTTCAAAACATATACGTCATGATGAGTCGTATTTTACATTTTTTATAGTTGACATAAATCCAATGACATATTATTGGACGGAGAAGGACTCTAGACAAACACCACAGCCAACGTTGTTTAATTTTTACTATCTTATTTTATTGATTAATTTATTTATCATTAAAAGCAAACTATACCGTGGCGGGGCGGGTGGAGGGGGCACCCCAGGGGTTATTGGAAACCAACCATGTTAACTGCATTATACACTTTTGTATTTTATTTTGGTTCGGATTGGAGTATAAGTTATTAATTAACGTATTTGCTATGGGGAGGACTCGATATAAAATACTATATGTTATCAACCCGTCGAGTCCTGAACGGGTTCGGTTGGGTCCTACCCCTTTCAAAGCATATATGTCATGATGAGTCGTATTTTACATTTTCTATAGTTATAAGGCACAGTGATATAGTATTTGACGAAAGACTACACACTGACACGTTGGTCGTATACAAGGAATTTTTAACTATTTTATTTTCTCGATTAATTTATTTTATTCTTACATTTTTATTTATTATTAAAAGTAAACTATACCGTTGCGATGCCACGAGTTAGTACTAGTATATTTGAAATTGCAGATAATACAATTATAATGCAGGTTGTTATACACATGATTTTTTAAGTTAAATATATGATATTTGTAGTTAAAAATGTCATGTTGAAGTTCCGAGAGATGGCGTCAGACAAAAGTTTGTAATCAAACAAAGAACCACACTTTAATCAAAATACCAGTAGTAATTTCGATTGTAACTCAATATTGGAATGTCATAATTTTCAATGAAATTGATATGGTTAAATTCCTTTTCACTTCTAAAGCCAGCAACTGGAAAAAAAACAAAAAAAAAAAGCTCAGTGCACTCAAATTTGCAACTGGAAGGACTTATAAATGATAGACTATAATAAAAACTTAAGAGTGGAATATAAAAAAAAATTGAAAAACAACAGTAATTGAAAATTGAAATGCCAAAATTAATTGAATATACCGAGCTTGTAATTCAGTTTATAATGCATCATTTTTCAAGTGTATATGAAAACACAGCCTAACAAATCAGATATTACTTTTTTTTTTTTTTTTTTTTTTGAACCAAGCAAAACTTTCAATATATCCAAAAACCAGATATTACATTGTTGTTTACAAGAAGGCACGACTTCTTGCGAAATGTGCAAATTCATTTAATCTGGAAGCATAAGAAACTCTTGCGTTCATGAATTTAACCTTGACCACTCCTTCAAACACATGGATACCGTTCTTCCATGTACAAAGTTCGTTCTCCTTTGTCCTTCTTGATTAATTACACATACATAATCAAGAAAATGGATTGGAAGACTAATCAGCCTGCTTCCTTTTCTTCTTATAAGGGATTCCTTTAGCCTTATCTTGACTCATCGCGACTTCCCTCAAGTAAATACTTACCTCGCCACTAGTGAAAGGATTCATCTCAGGCAACCCCCCGTTCTCCTCGTAGGCAGCGGTAAGGCGTGCTATCAGCCCATCCAGACTGTCCCAGGCCTGCCTGACCGGGCACGTGCAGGATGTGGGTGGATCAGGCTGCCCGTAAAAGATGCAGCCCTGCAAGTGGACGTTTGTCTTTCCAAACTGGTCCAAATTCCTTAGGAAATCCAGGACATGGTTCTTGTTGCACTGGCTCAGGCCCACAGGCGGGCACTGGTTGAGCAAGAACTGCTCGAACATTTTCCAGTCAAGGCGCTTTTGTTTCTCGTATCGGCTCAGGGTCGGGGCACCTGACCCCGGATCTGGAGAGGAGCCTTCTGCTAAATCTTTGCCCCTGTTCATTGGAATGGAGTGATCAGTATTATGATGATGATCATGAAATATATAGTGATGATAGATCTAGTGTAATGCTAAATAAGGTAAAGGTAAAAGGAAGAGGGGAAATGGAGTGGAAGTGGAGGAAGATGAATTGAGGGGTTCACATCAGTAAGCATTGAGTTTAGGGGTTGCAAGCAAAAGTCAAACTAACAAAACTCATGCAGTTTGGTTATAAATTATACTCCCTTCGGTCCATTTAGAGCTTCCTAAGCTCTTACTTTCTCTTGAATTAAGAAAGTTGTAATAAAAAAATAGTTTGTAAGGGGTATTATATTGGTAAAGTTGTAAGTGGGTAATAAAATAAGAGAGATTGAATAAAGTGGGGATAAAGTAGTAAAGAGAAATAATAAAGAATGAGTGAGTGGGGTAAAAACTTTCCATTTATGGGCTACGAAGTTTCTAATGGAACTCCAAATAAGAAAAGTTAGGAAGTTATTAATGGAACGGAGTAATTAAAGCCTCCAACGTGAAGGTTTGCAAATAGAAAATAAAAAATTTCCTACAACATAACACCACTGCAAGTTGCAACCATGAAAAGCAGAGATAATGAAGTACAACTGATGCAGGTTCAGCTTGATATAGGTCAAAACAAGCAAGCCGAACCAATAGCCGGATCCAGACCAGCAGAAGAACACAAATGGAAAGGGGAATAATCAAAGCCATTATTGGTACTCAGCAGTCAGCGCCAACAATGGTCATACTGTTATCATAATGGTCTAAGATCTGAGAAGATTGCCGCGGTAAGAAATCTACATTAACCTGCAGCTGACATAATAAACCAGAAATGAAATTTATGCATCTTACAGTGTATCTTGTTCCATCGTTTCTTTTGAGTCTCCATATCTTGTTTTTGATGTATCTTCCTCATTTAAGCTGATCCTTTCTTCTAATTTCAGCACAAAACTCTTTCTCTTGGCCACCATATCTTGATTTCGCTCAAATGTGTGCTCATTTAGGCCTATCAGCTCTTGATTATCTTGTTCCATCCATTCTTTTGAGTCTCCATATCTTGTTTTTGATGTATCTTCCTCATTAAAGCTGATCCTTTCTTTTAATTTCTGCACGTAACTCTTTCTCTTGGCCTCCATATCTTGATTTCGCTCAAATGTGTGCTCATCTAGGCCTATCATCTCTTGATAATCTCTCAACTGTCCAGTACCTGCGGAAGTGAAAAAGAACATACAGATTAGAAACTATAATACTTAATCCATAGTAAAAAGTAAAAACATAATAGATTGAGAAGTTTAATTGGTTGATACAGAACTCATCAAACTGGGAGGAACTAGTGAGATGGCCAACATTAAAAATGCAAACTTTATGAAAATAGTGGTCCTTTGCATATAGGCGAACATCAAATATGGGAAACCAGTACTTCAGCAGATATGTACACTAAAATGAGCATACATCAAATGAGAAACCCAGAAAGTGTCGAGTCATAATTTTAAGATAGTAAGATTTTACAGAAATATTTCAAGCTTGTACTTTTCGTGTGCAATATAGGGTAGTGAATCACCTTGGCTTCTACCGACATGCAGGAGCACATAATTTCCGTGGTCATCTTGTTCCTTCACTATTTTGTTTGCTGAAGCTACGACTGAAGGGCTAGAGTATTCATCCACCTCAATTATTTCAAGCATTGCAGTCTTTCCAAAACTAACAGGTATTCCCATCATTGAACAACAACGTCGAATAACCAGATGTTGAAGCTCTGGTAAAGTGGTATTACCACTAACCTTCCAGTGCACCAGATTTAAGTCTTCCATCTGCAAGAATTTAAGTTGTTGGAACTGCTCCTCAGCTAGCTCCCATGTTGGCGATGCTGCCTTACATGCTAGATCTTCAGCTGCTTCTATTGGATTTTTTCCTATCCCTAGGAAAGTACATTTACGCAGTCTGAGTTGTTCAAGATTCGGCAACTGACCAACATTCTCCATAAATCCCCATGGAATTTTACAAAAACTCAAGGTTAATTTTCTAAGAGAAGGTGGAAATATGAAGTATGACAAAAAGTTGTGCGTTGCCTGTGATAGATTACTGGAACACTTCAGTTTTTCCAGCTTACTAAGGCGCTCAAGATGAATGACTCTATGCACTGCCTTGTTACAGAATAGCCCCAGTTTCCTCAAATTCGGAATATGGTCAAGGAACTCGTCAGTAACTACAAACATCTGTATAGTTGATAGTGTTTGCAGATTCTCTTGGGAAGTCCCTACTCCATTTTCAGGAAAATGCCATATGCAAGTTTCCGTGCACTTGATATGCCTCAATTGGGCCAACTCCCACAATTGAGATGGCAAGGAAAAGGCCCTAAATGATGGCAACCGGTGGATGACTAAGGTTTGCAGATTTTTTAACTTGCATATTGAAGAGGGCAAATCTGAATGGCAGCTGAGAGCCAAAAACCTTAGGTGGACTAGTTGCAGTAATTCTGTGGGGAAGTGAAAAAATTCCAGTTGAAATACATCCAACACTCTTAGAAGTGACAAACCCAGAAACAAAGGAGCCAATTCTCGTGAAGCAGGGCCAACACACATAAAAGAACGAACAAGTGATGTCAATTTCATCTTGCTGCTAAGTTGAACCACAGGATTAACACTCACATGGCGCAAATGATCTCCATCCTCTGGAATTTCATGGTCCTCCAAATTTTTGGACAAGAACTTTTCCTCAATCGCTATCTTCTTGCACATCTCCCCAATTAAAAAATGAATCTTAAAGGTTTTGATTCTGCCATTATCCTCTCTTTCACAAACCAAAAGAAGATTCGCATCAATCAGAGCCTGCAAGTATGTGTACGCGGTATCTTCAAAAGTTTCAGTTGTGGTCTGTTTCACAAATCCTTCAGCAATCCATAGTTTGATGATTCTGGAAACTTGGATTGCATAATCTTCAGGGAACAGCCCCACATACAGAAAACATGGTTTCAAATGACAAGGTAGACTGTCGTAACTGCGCGATAATGTGTTTGTGTCTGAATCAAGAAGTAACCCCATGGAGCTTATATTCATCGCAACATGCTCCCAGTAATCTACCTTCTGGTTAGACAGGAGAAGTCCAGCAATCAAGCCAACTGCTAAAGGAACTCCTTGGCATCTGTCTGCAATCTTTTTCCCAAATTTTTCCAGCTCAGGAGGGCAGGATTTTTTTCCAAACACCTTGGTACAAAGTAATTTCCAACTTGCAGTGTCACTCAGGAAAGGCATCTGGTAACACCTTGCATATATATCACGAGCTACTTTCTGATCCCTACAAGTAACGATAATTCGGCTTCCAATCATGTTTTTCGGGATAAACTTAGCCAGTTTGTCCCATGCAGTGGTGTCCCATAGATCATCCAGCACAATTAAATACCTCCTACCGAATAATGCCTTGTATAATAGAACACCTAATTCTAAATCATCTGCAGAATCTAATTCTACATAATTTGTAGGATTAGTAATGCCATCTTCCAGGCAATCAAATAAAGCAAGTAAAATCATCCGAATATCAAATTTTAGGGGAAGCGTAATCCAAGCATGATAATCAAAGTGATGAGATTTCTTTACCCTATTTAGCAGCTCGCGAGCAAGAGTAGTTTTACCAGTACCTGCCATGCCAACAATAGCGATGATTTGATGATCATCATAGAATGGGTCCAGCAAACTAGTCAGATCATGGTCTAGCAAACGAGCCTCTGTTGCAAGTCGCAACCCAGTCACCTGTGTTGCAAGCGCCCCTACTGTGCTCTGTAAACCTGGACCGAGATCAAGTGAGGATGATGAGACTTGAGGTGCTGAAATAATAGGCTCCCAATCCATTTCTTTTTGGATCCCTATTCGTATGGAATCAAGTTCCTCCATAACATCTGTCAGGTCTAACACGGATGTGTTAACCGAAAGAACTCGATCCCTGATATGGAATTCGATCAAATCTTCTGCCCTGTAGGCTGCATCTCGGATTCGATTCTGCACATCTTTTTTGACTCTGCTGCCGACTACAACAAGCAAGTCACTCAAACGAATTGCTCTCTGCCATAGGGTTTCAATTTCGATTTGGGATTTCAGATCAAGAAACAGATAGTGTTGATCTTGCTCAACAATCTGAATAAGGATATCCAAAGCATAAGCCATCGGATAGAACTCTCTCCTGTCTCTCCCACAAACAAACAAATTTTGCCTTCTCAGAAATTTTCAAGTGAATTTAACCCACGGAAAGAAAGTAGAAAAGGTTCTGGGGGAGGTTATCGGTTATCCTAATTGGGGTTCCTAATTTTAATTACTAAAACTTAAAAGAGTACTGAGACTATAAGAGAGTCTTCGACTCTAGTAATTCTTCGTTAATAAAACTGGCACTAATCCGTATAATTTATTTTTATTAATAAATACAAAGGATGATAAAATAAATTAATCGAAAAAATAAGGTAGTTAAAATTTTCCGAATAACGCTGACGCGTTATTCGGCCAAGAAATTCTTCATCCAATATTATATCACTGAGTGTTTATTTATGTTAACTATATAAAATATAAAAATAGGATCCTACTGCATTCGACGCGATAATTAAGAATATATACATGTTTTTTAAAAAATCTATCCTCAAACGAACCAAAATAAAAAACAAAAAGATCAAATCAACAACCTCAATAACATCCAACCCACACACCCCACCGCAAAAAAATACAAAAAAATATTATACAAAATTAATTTTCACATTTATATTTTTTTTTTTCCAACCCACCGCCTCCTAACAACTCAGGTAAAGTGGTATGACATGGTGGAGATCAAGAAAGTATAGAGAAGATAGGAGAGAGTTTTCCCACCTAGAGAGTATGTTGGGAAATTTGTTGGAAAATTTCTTGAGAAATTTGTTAGGAAATTTGTTAGATATTTTGTAAAGAATATCTGTTTAGTTTTGATCAGCAACATGATGACTTATCTTAGTCTCAGAAAGGTGATTAGTACTCTTGGTTCACTTGAACATTGTAAAAGAGGAAACCCACTAAGTATGATAGTCTAATCTCAGATAGGATGTTAGGTCTCAAAATGTAATTTTTATTTTATGAAGAGAAGACCAAGAAGAAGACATCCAGGCAGAAAGCTCAACGACATTGAAGACTTGAAGAAAAATGCACAAGATTACTGAAACTGTTTTTCAGATACCTTAGCCAGATATCTTGAAGACACGAATAGTTTTAAACAAACTGTGTCACAAGAGATATCTGAGAAATAAGAGACATATCTGAAAACAAGGAAAGTGTCCATGACATATCTATTCTCGATACTTGAGCTTTAACCACGCTTACGAAAAGAAACATATATATTGCAAACAAAGTTGTTTCAATAAATACAAGTGGTATCAAGATTGAAGATAAGAACGCAAAGAATCGATAACACTAGTCTCGACATAAAGCATAGTTCCGCTGACACTACATGACAAAAGTATAAGACAACGCATTTAATGCACGGACAGAGATGTCCGAATAAAAGCAACATCACTTATGAGAAGAAGACAAAACTCCATAAGATTATACACGATATCGATATCGATAGTTTGAATTTGCCTAACGATACTATTCAAACGGCACTCAAATTCATCTATAAATATCAACACTTAGATCGCTTGAGAAACGACCTTAGACACAACACTACCGAATCGAACATCTTACTCTCTCAAAGCAACTTACTTACTCACAAAGCTTTACATGCGACCAAAGCTTTTGATCTTGAGTAAACATCAAGTTCTAAGTGTCCCGATCCTAAACAAGCAAAGCTATCTGTGAAGGAGTTGAATAAAAGATCAACTATCCGAGATTCATTCTCTTGAATGATATCATAAGACTTAGGTCAAGAAAATCGAACAAGATACCATAATACCGTAAAGTGTATTAAGTACCTGATTCACAGAGCTATCTGAATAACAATAAGTTATTAAAGAAGCTCATCCGACAACTCAAACCAAAACACCATAATCAAGTGGAGTATGTGAAGTACTTAGTTTGAAAATCGGGAATAACTCCAAGGTTACCGAGTATAGGAAGTACTTGATTTGAAAAACGAAGGAATAAAGCTATAGGAAGGAAGTATAGGAAGGAAGTTGAATAACTCAAAGAAAGTATAGGAAGTGTTAGATATTTTGTTAGAATATTTTTTTAGATTTTGCACATGATGACTTATTTTAGTCTCAAGAAGGTGATTAGTACTCTTTTCTCGAACATTGTAAAAGAGGAAACCCACTTAGTATGATAGTCTAGCTAATCTTGTATAGGATGTTAGGTCTCAAAATGTAATTTTTATTTTATGAAGAGAAGACCAAGAAGAAGACATCCAAGCAGAAAGCTCAACAACTTTTGAAAATTTGAAAGAAATCGCATACAAGATTAATCATATTCAGAGATATCTTAGCCAGATATCTTCAGAGACGGAGCTTTTCAAATCAGGTCACAAGAGATATCTGAGAAATGAGATACATATCTGAAGACAAGGAAAGTGTCCACAGATATCTATTCTTAGATACCTTGAGCATTAACCACGTTTCTGAAAGAGAAACCTATATTGCAAACAAAGTGTTTCAATAAATACAAGTGGTATCTGAAGAATGAAGATAAGGATGTGCAAAGTATCAGACAACAAGTCTAGTCTCTGATACAAAGCATAATTCCGTTGACACTACAGGACAAAAAGTATAGTACAAAGCATTTAATGCACGGACAGAGATGTCTGAGTAAAAGCAACGACAACTTCTGAGAAGAAGACAAAACCTGCTACAGTACTATACACAGATATCGATAGTTCGAATTTGAGCCTAACGGATACTATTCAAACGGTACTCAAATTCATCTATAAATATCAACACTTAGACTTTTGAGAGACACATTTACACATCAGACATACCAAACATAGAACTCGAACATCCTACTCTCTCAAAGCAACTTACTTATTATCAAAGCTTTACATGACTAAAGCTTGTGATCTTGAGTAAACACTGAAGTTCTAAGTGTCCTGATCCTAAACAAGCAAAGCTATCTGTGAAGGAGTTGAATCAAAAGATCAACTATCTGAGATTCATTCTCTTGAATAGATATCATAAGACTTGGGTCAGTAAAATCGAACAAGATACCATACGCTGCAAAGTGTATTAAGTAACTTAGTTCACAGAGCTATCTGAATAACTGAAAAGTTATTAAGACGCTCATCTGACAACTCAAACCGAAACCAACACCAAAACCGGCGTGGAGTACAGGAAGTACTTAGTTTGAAAAATCAGGGAATAACTCCAAGGTTACCGGAGTATAGGAAGTACTTGATTTGGGAAACTAAGGAATAAATCCAAAGGTTTTTGAGTATAGGAAGTACTTAGCTTGGGAAGTTAGGGAACAACTCAAAGGTTTCTGAGTATAGGAAGTACTTGGCTGAAGAAGCTAGGGAACAACTCAGGGGGAACATTTGGTTGGGAACCAATTGTTCAGAATCTTAGAATAGGATTTTTGTAAGGTTATCTCAATTATCTGTTCTAGTGAATTCTAGGTCTCTGATAGACCGAAGTGGATTAGTTGGAGGATTACGCCACCTCTAGATACCACTATACTTGCTGTGTCATTTACATTTCTGTATTTATACTTCAGCAACACACACACACACTTATTAACTGTTTCTACACTTATCTACATTAAGTCTTCCGCACTCTGATTCTAAGTATCAGATATCCATTCAGATATCCGAGAAACGTTTGTTATCGACAAAAGTTTTAAAAGACTATTCACCCCCCCCCCTCTAGTCTTTTACTTTGCCGTTATCTGGACCAACAGGAAGTACTTGGCTGTGAAAGCCCGGGGAACAACTCAGGGGGAACATTTGGTTGGGAACCAATTGTTAAGAATCTTAGAATAGGATTATTGTAAGGTGAACTCAATTATCTGTTCTAGTGAATTCTAGGTCTCTGATTGACCGAAGTGGATTAGTTGGAGGATTACGCCACCTCCAAATACCACTATACTTGCTGTGTTATTTACCTTTCTGTATTTACATTTCAGCAACACACACACACACACATTGACTGTTTCTGCACTTATCTTTATTAAGTCTTCCGCGCTCTGATTCTAAGTATCAGATATCTATTCAGATATCTGAGAAATAGTTTTTATCGACAAAAGTTTTAAAAGACTATTCACCCCCCCCCCCTCTAGTCTTTTACTTTGCCGTTATCTGGACCAACAAGTGGTATCAGAGCAGGAGGTTCACCAAATTTTCCAGACCGAACCTAGATCCCAGATAGGTGAAGGAACTCATCCACTTTGAGGACTATTTAATTTTTGTGTTAAGTGTATGTCTCGAGTGATGCACCCTGCTCAAACCAGAGAACTACGAGCAATGGACAAATAACATGATGCTCCACCTTGACGCCATAAGTGACGAGATGATCGAAGTAATAAAGAATGGCCCAATAGTCATTCAACAACTTCAGCAAGTCATGGAGGTTTCGAGGAAGAGACAGATCAAAGCGAAGGATCTTCACAAACAGATGCGTCAACTAGTGGAAGATCTATCGTCAAGTTATTTACGAACCAAAGCTCAGAGAACTCGACATCGGAAGATGCCAAGAGGAATCGTCTGGATGGTCAAGCTCAGAACATCATCATCGATCGACACGAGCACATACAAGGTAAACTGTGGGGTGCTAAACGGCGAAAGTTGCTCGCAACCGATTGAAGAAATCACTTTGAACCGAGAAAACCAAGGAAAACAAGTTCGAAGTTCTAAAGTTGAAATTTCAAATTTCAAACAAGGTCCCATCGAAACTCGAAGAACTTGATTTCAGATTTACCACTCTTATGAGTGATATGGCAAAGACTTGGGAAAGCAATAGATACTCAAATGAGAAGATTAAGACTATTATCAGAAGTCTTAACCACAACTGGGAGCATACTAAATTCTTTTATTTCAACCAAGGTATGCCAAATATCACTCCAGTGGAACTTTTCTCTCATCTTGCTACTGTTGACTATGAGACAACTCAGAGAGAACAAACAACTGAAAAGTTGCAGAATGTTGCTCTAGTTAATCAAGGAACTTCTGAAAAGAAGAAAAGCAAGGAGGAGACTGAGGATGCTCTTGCTGCACAAATGAGTAAATTTGTCAGTCGAGAAATTGAGAGAAGAAAAGCCAAAGAGAAGCTGAAAAAGCATCTAGGCTCAAACTATCACCAGTACAAAAATATGCAGAGCTCGCTGAACAAGCCAGCTCAGAAAGCATCATGTACTGAGGAAGCAGAAATTGGAAACAATATCTGTGGAGTTATGTGGAGTTGAGACAGATATTGGAAACAATATCTGTGAAGAAAGAAAGAAAATCCAGATTCAACTGGATGCTCTAGACGTTGAGACAGATTCTGAAGATGACAATTCAGATGACTCAACCCTACCATCACCAGAATTATGTGGAGTTACTCATGATATAATCGACTTCGGCCTCAAGAAGAATGAAATGTGTGGAGTTGCTGAAATTGACGGACTAGACATCTCCAACATAGAAAACTGTCTTATGGCTGATGAGGTAACACATACTTCTTGCTACACTTATGAAAGTGATGAAGAGGAAATAAAAAATCTAGAAAATCTCAGGAAAGAACTTGACACCTATGAAAGAGAATTTCTAATGATTCGAGCTAGAGCCGAAAACCTTGAAGAAGAAAAGAATTCTCTTGAAAAGGAAAATTCTCAATTAGTTAAAGAATCTGAGAGAAAGGATGCTGAAAATGCATTTCTCAAAGCTCGATATCCGAGACCGAAAAGTCACATGAAGAAGCAATGGCCGAAGTTACGAAAGAATTATGAAAATCTTCTTTCGAAAAACAAGGAACTCAAGAAGAAAGAACTATCTTTTCAATCTTATGCCAAAGCTAGTGACACTCTCATCAAGTACAATCTTACTTAAGAGATCCTTCGTAAAAGAAAGGACTCAATGAATACTCGAGATTGTTCTATTACTCCGAATAAGAGTAAGGAGAAGAGAACATTGTAAGTACTCAAAGAAGACGGTTCCCATGCAATCTATAGTATTGGTGAAAAGACAAAGATTGTTGACAAAGGAAAGGCATATGACTAGACCTTTGTGGAAAAACAAGTCAAAAACAAAACCGATGGGTACGTCTCGAAAAGAAACACAACACCGAAAAGTGTAAACACCCATGCTATGTCTCTCAAAAGGTAGAATTGCGAGTCGGTGAATTCTCCTATGTCACTTTTTCCGAAAGAAATCGATCAACCAGAGACTAGCAAAGTCCGAGAAAAGATCTCGATAGCTTCAAGTGCTCAAACGGTATTGCTACAAAGGCATCGGAAAACAACTTGCTCATGAGTACAAGCAGAGCAAGAACGATGGTCGAAAGCTAGAATTGCTCAAAGCAATTATCGGTGGAAGTTAAATCAAGCCATCGAAAATCAATGCCGTGGCTAGAAGAAATCAAGGAAGGCTAAGTTTGTCGAAAGCAAACTCGTAAACCCGATGTATCCGAAAGCATCATATGGAGCACCTAGGAACACACCAAGGAAGAAAATAATTTTACTAATGATAACATTCATTCAAATAGAATTCCTCCTTACGCTCCTCAGACAAAAGCATATTTCAAAGAAATTCATTCAAAATGGATTCCTACCGAAGAACTTTTGACTCGACGGTTCCATCAAAGATATGAGAACCTAATCTCCTGCTTCTGTCAGGTGCGTAATGCTTCCCGGACTAAAGCACAATGGCTATTTGATAGTGGATGCGGAAAGCACATGACAGAGACAAAGCAACTGGTTGACTACAAAGCTTGCAACACAGACCAGATATCGATTTGGAGGAGAATTAAATCCTCTCCGGGATTTGCAACGTCAAATTGGGAACTTTAACAATCACGACGACATATGTTAAGGATTTGAAATACAATCTATTTAGCATGACCCGCTTTGCATAAGGGTTTTACTATAAAATTCAAAGCTAAATCGCAAACTAATTGACAATGAGTCAAAGCGCATACCTTAGTTGGTCGGAAAGGCGCCTTTATGTTGCCGATTGGGCATCCGCCGCCACAATCAAGAATGTTTCATGGTGAGTCAATCAGTCACATGAAGAGCACCGGTTATGGCACAAAAGAATGAGTCACTTGAACTTCAAAACTCAATAGACTTGCCAAGAAAGAGTTAGTGGTTGGTCTTCCTGAACATCTTTCGTAAAGGATGGTATCTGCTCGCCTGCCGATGGGGAAACAATCTAAGATCTCTTTCAAGTCCAAAATCGACACTCTAGTGTTAGACCAACGCAACTTTTACACATGGATCTATTTGAATCATCTCAGAACTAGTTATGCAGAAAGAAGTATGGTCTAGTTATTGTAGATGACTTCTCAAGATTCACTTGGGTTGTCTTTCTAAAACACAATCGATGCCGGTGGAGATACCAAACTCATTGAAAAGCTTGAAGTCATGAAAATGACAAGGTATCTGCAATCGTAATGCATCATGGTAATCGAAGTTTGTCAACCAAGACATAAAGGAGTTTCAGACTGCAAAGGTATACAACACCAACTTTCCTCTGTAAGAACACCTCAACAAAATGGTGTTGCGAAAGGAAAACAGAACCCTTAAAGAAGCCGCAAGGACAATGCTAATCGACATCGAGATAAGTGAAATTTATTGGGTTGAAGTCGTAAACACACCGCTACACTCGTAATGTATGCTTGATAAACAAACACCATGACAGGACCCCCTATGAAATCTTGGTTGGTAGACCACCTAATATCAAACATCTGAGAGTATTTGGTTGTAGATGTTTTGTTCTAAACAATGGGAAAGATTATCTGAGAACATTTCAACCAAAGGCAGATGAAGGTGTTTTTCTTGGCTATTCCACAAATAGCAAAGCTTACAGAGTTTACAACAAAAGAACAAAGAAAATTGAAGAATCAGTTCATGTTGTATTCTATGAAGGAAGTAAGAAAACACCTCCTATTGATGAACTCTCAGAAAAGTTCAAAGAATTATTACTGAGGGACACTAAAGAAGATTCCTCAGAAAGGAAAAACATCGTTATGGAAAGTGAGGATGACTCTGACGTAGAAAAGCTTGAAAAGCCTAGTAACAACAAGATGACTCACAAACATGATGAGGAATTTCCTATGAGTTTTCCAGAAATGGAACATGTTACTGAGAACCTTCATCATGGAGAGGTATCTGAAAATAAGAATGCTGAAATGCATGTCTCAGATATCTCTAACACTGAAAAAGTGTCAGATATCCATGACATTTCTCATATGTCAGATATCTTAGATACTGAAAAAGTATCAAATCAAAATCTTAGTGATTCACATTCAGATCACCTGGATATTGATCCTACTAGCACTAAACCTTTGATGAAATGGATCAAAGATCATCCTACAAAGTATATAATTGGACCAATTAATCAGGTTGTTAGGACTAGGAGAGCAATAGCTGAAAATGCTGATTCTCTCTTTGGATGTTTCATCTCGAATATTGAACCTAAAAGTATAGAAGAAGCATTAGGAGACCAAGACTGGATCTCTGCAATGCAAGAAGAGTTGGATCAATTTGAGAGAAACAAAGTCTGGAAACTAGTTCCATTTATAGAAGGAATATTTGTGATTGGAACTAAGTGGATTTTCAGAAACAAAATGAATGAAACTGGTGAAATAACCAGAAACAAAGCAAGATTGGTTGCCAAGGGATTCACCAGTTGCCAGATTGGATGCAATAAGACTCTTTCTAGCCTTTGCAGCTCATAAAAATTTCAAAGTTTAACAGATGGATGTCAAAAGCGCATTCCTAAACGGTGAACTTGCAGAAGAAGTTTATGTTGGGCAACCACCTGGATTTGAAGTTTCCTCAGAAAGTAGAATGGTCTATAAACTACAGAAAGCTCTGTATGGACTGAAACAGCCTCCAAAAGCATGGTATGACACTTTGGCCAAATACCTTCTGGAAAGTGGTTTCAAGAAAGGTGAAGTTGATAAAACTTTATTTACCTTAAACCATGATGGGAAACTACTCTTAGTTCAAGTATATGTTGATGACATTATATTTGGATCTAAGGACAAGCAACTTTGTAATGACTTTGCAAATCTCATGAAAAGCAAGTTTGAGATGAGCATGATGGGAGAAATGAATTATTTCCTAGGATTGCAAGTCAAGCAACTCAATGATGGAATATTCATTAGTCAAACAAAGTATGCAAAAGACATGCTCACAAAATTCAATCTTAAGCCTTCTGAAAAGAATGCTAAGATACCTATGAGCATTGGAACCAAAATGACCTATACTGAATCAGATAAGAGTGTTGAAGAACATAAGTATGGAAAGTTGATAGGTTCACTACTTTACCTCACTGCAAGTAGACCTGATATTCAATATGCTGTTGGAGTATGTGCTAGATTTTAGAAAAATCCAATGCAAACACACTACAACATTGCTATGAAAATATTAAGGTATGTGAAGGGTACAGTAGATGTAGGACTGTGGTATCCTAAAGAAAGTGAATTGAGTTTAATGGGTACTCGATGTCGATTATCGGATCATTGCTTGATAGGAAAAGCACCTCAGAACTTGTCGGTCAAGCACTAGACTTATCTCATGGTTTAGCAAGAAGCAAAACTCAATTGCAACTTCTACCACGAGGTGAATATATTGTCACCGTTGTTGTGCAACACAAATACCGTGGATACAACAACAACTTAAAGACTATGGACTCGATGAGAAGAAAACTCCCATTTTCTCGTGACAACACAAGTGCTATCAAGGACACACGTAATCCTAAATTTCATGCCGTAACAAAGCACATTGATGTTAGACATCACTTCATCGAGACCATGTTGAAAAAGGCAATATAGAGATACTCAAGATTGGGATCGAAGACCAACTTGCAGATATCTTCACTAAGCCACCGCAAGAAAGTAGATTCTTAGCCTTAAGACATAGTCTTGGACTAATGGAACTACCAATGAACAAAAGTTCGTATCCGAACGGTGTCCGTAAAAGAGGTATCCGAACGGTCATCCAGAGAAGAGGTATCGAACGGTATCCAAAGAAAGAGAGAAGAGGTATCTGGAACGGGAACCCAGAAGTCAATAAGGCTAAAGAGCAAAAAGATAGCTTAAGATCTCTGAGATAGGAACTCAGATATCTGAATCATTCTATGAACGGGGAACACAAAAGAGAATAGTACAACTATCTGCAGTCAACTACTCTCTTGAAACTCGCATTATTTCTATCTTGATGAAAAACTTGGAAAAATCCTAAGTATACGACAGATTCAGATGCGAACAGTGTCCTTGGTCAAACAGAATTGTGATTCAGATAGCTAATAGCCAAAATTCATTAAATGGGCACAATTATTTGTTGATTGTGATCATTGCTGGAGAAGCAATGGTGACCCTTGATGAATTCAAGCGCTTGATCTGAACGGCAGAAATTAATTCACAGTAAATAGTGGACTATTGACATTCAGACATGGCCCACTAAGCATTTAATGCCGAACTAGCTTTTGCTCACGCCTGCTTGCAAATCACAGATACGTACACACAAAATCAATTTGTATGTATTTGTCTGTTGAGATTCACTTGCTATATATATAGGATTTTGGCAAATGAAATCACTTTTGCCTAATCCGAAATTTCAACTTGCATCAAAACAGCAAAAACCTTCTCCTAATCCTCTGCAACTTCTCTAAAATCTCCGCAAATCTTGATTAAGTTTTTCTGAAAAGAATCACTCAATCGAATCTCTTTCAAACACTAGCTTCAAATCCTTACTATTTAAAGAGATGGCCTCCAAGAACACTTCTACACAGAAATCCCAATCCTCCACTGGTACTGCTGAAAAGCAAGCACCAGAGTTGGTTATTGTTAACAATCGACTGATAGGAGCTTTCAATCCTGACCATTGGACTTCAAGTCACAGAATGATTTGGGGTGGTGCCATGGTTGAGGAATACCTCACTGCTGCAATAGAAAACCAAAGTGACAGAAAATTGATTCTTGACATGCTTGAAAAGGCACGAATCAAGGGTTTTCTATCTGCTCGCCCTAGTGGAATTTCATCACTTGATGTGTTGGAATTCTACAACAACTCCAGGATTATTTCCTGTGTATCAGAAGGCACTGAAATAGTGTCTATCAAAACCTCAGTCCAAGGAAAGGAAATCCTTCTGGACTTAACAACTTTCTGTAAGTTGTTTGAGGTTCAAAATCTTGGAAAGGATTTTGAAATAAACACCAAGAATGAGGAACTCCTTGAAGGTGTTAAAGAACTTTACAGTGATGTGTGTGATCTTGAGAAATCAGATACACCCACTAGTTCAAACTTGCTGACATCCGAACCAGACATCTGTTGGTTCACTGGGATGTACTGGCTTGCATTCTTCACAGATGCTTTGATGGTCTACAAGGAGGTGCTGACCAGATAAGCCAAGAACGATGGATCATGATGTTCTGAATCAACAAGACAAAAGGCTGGAAAACCCTTTTAACTGGGAAAGTACGCCTTCATGAAATTTGTCAATAAGATTCAAGGCTTCGAGCCTAAGATTGTTAAAGGACTAGCTGAGCCAAAGGCCAAGTAGGATATTGTCTGAAGATATGCTACTTGCTGGAAAAGCTTGTCATTGAGCTCAGAGAGATGGCTGAAATAACAAGAATTTACTCTACAAGTATGAGTATACAAATCTGATGAAAAAGGTTACTGGGTCTCAGAAAGGTCCTAAGAAGAGAAAATCTGAAAAGATATCTGAAGAAAAGGTTGCGACCAAGAAGCCCAGAACTTTAAGAAAGAAGTCTGCTGGCAAATCAGAAGACACACCCAAAGAGGTTGTCAATTCTCAATTATCTACAAACATGGCAGATGAACTCATCAATGCTGCAAAAGAGTTATCACCTACTGAACAAGTAGACTCAGCAAGAGAAAGTGTTTTCAGAAATGTTGCGACTAATGCAGAAAGCCTTGCTGATGAACTCATGAATGCTGCCAAAAGTGGTGAAAAACACCAAGCCCCATCTGCAGAAATCGCAGGAATAATGGACCAATCAGTTCCCAATGCTGATGAGAGCTCTGACGATGAAGATGATGAACTAGTCATCTCTCAAGTCCTAGAAAAATCAAAAAGGGCTAAGGTTACTGAACAAGTAACTGGTGATAAGGTATCTGAAGAAGAACCTACACCACAAAGTTGTCAACCTATAGCAAAGGTTGTTGGTGCAAACACATCATCAGGGAATGACTCTCTTGCACAACTTCACAAAGCCCTGATGAGTGGTATCTTAGTATTGGCAGATGCTGATGGAAATGCCACATCTAAAAATCTGGAAGAACATTCTACTGATCAATCTTCTGCTTCCAGACAACCACAACAACCACAAACACAACAACCACAATAGCCACAAGTGGTTGATGAAATGGTAAATGAACTCCATTTTGAAATACCAAAATACAAGATGTCAAGAAAATCTCAGAATTGAAAGGTGTTCCCCAACTCAATGAGAGGGATCAAACTGAGACATCTACTCAGAATGATCAACCAGGGGAGGCAACTGAGTTGCATACTCAGGAAAGGTGTGAAGTACCAGAAACTTCAAACAAAGAAACTGCACTAGGACAAGACGACCAATGTATAGAAAGGTCACAAGTTCCAGAGACCAATCAAATTAAAACCGCCGGGTAAATGAGGTTTAACTCTTACCTTGTGAAAAATTTTATACTTATAAATCTTGTTACCTTATAAGAATCTCTTTGTTACAAAATGAGTTAGAACGGAAAACAAGAGGAAGTCAAAAGCTTACCTTAGATAATCGAAAAAGAGGTTCCTTCAACCTCAACTCTTGAGAAACTGAGCACGTGCTACGTAAATGATTCTTAAAGAGAACTAACTTTTCAAGAAAATGTTTGTATGCTCATTAATGATAAATGTTTCTAACAGCTCCAACGAGATGGAAGAAGATAAGCGTAAATGCGAAACAAACCCGAAACCAACAAGGTTTCGAAGCACACATCATCGAAGTTTTCAAACTTGAAGGTATATGAAAATCTGATAAGTACTCTTCATCCCGGGTTATCTTAAAACTTCTTCTAAATTATTCAATACTATCTACTTACTGTGCTCAATCAAGTAGAAGTGCAAGGGGACAAAGTTGCGACATCCCCTGCACCTATGGAAATTGATGAGGCATCAAGGGCTTCATCACAAGAAAAGATTCCAGAGATCGCAAGTCTCGAGAGACAAGTATCCGAGCCTCCCATGGAGGTAATTGACCTCTCTGATATCTGACTTGTCACTAAAAGTTCTTCTTGATAAAATTTCCTAAGTATTGTGATAATGTTAATTCTCAGGTTCAAGAAAGAAAGGTTGATGAGGACCAGACTTCCAAGTCTCCACCTCACCACAAGATATCTGAGACACCAATTGTCCCAAGAGAACAAGTATCCGAGCCGATGTTCATACACAGTAACTCGTAAAACTAAACTACACTTCTACTCAGATATCTACCAAAGTTTTGAAATTCACTCAAAACTCTTTCTTTCAGCTCAAACAGATGCAAAGGTGTTCCCATTGAAGAAACAAGGACCTACTTCACTTCTTCAAAGCTCACACTTTGCCAAAGCATATTCAATGCTTCAAGAAATGGCGGTTAAGGTGCTCGATCTCTCCGAAATATTGAGAATAACGATCAACCAACCAGACGGCACGAGCTCGACCGAAACATATGTCCAAGCAATGTTCGCCATGTAACAACATACATGACTCTACTACACAAGGACTTTTCCAGAAGTGGCGATAGTTTGATACATGCCTTTGAACAGCAGATGGTCGACAAGATTACAGATGGCATTCAAGCCGCCTTCTGCATCGCAATTCATACCTTCAACAAGAAGAAGTTAATGGGCGTAAGATCACTATCCTAAGTGATCAAACTTCAGATTCAAGATGATGAGGAGGAAGAAATGAATGAAAATTTCTTTGATGAACCTCCCACCGATCATCACCAAAAGGATGATAATGACAAAAGGATGATGATGATGCTCGCACTGTCAGAACCGGAGGAATTTCACAGAAAACAATGCCTCACCACCGAAAAGCAAACCGAGAAGACTTCACGTAAATCTCCGCCTTCATCACCTCGTAAATCTACTCATCCATCCTCTCACCAACACGCAGCTATCATCGAACAAGTAGTCGAGCTCAAGAAACCAATCGTAAAATATTAAACACTCGCACTGTATGCTCAACTCGCATAACCGTTGGAAGAAGAACAACAGCTCCATCTTCAATCGAAGATCAAATAGCTCAATCCAGAGAAAGGCTTGATCAACTAGAAGATCAATACCTCAAAGAAATGAATGCTTACTCGGTTAACGAGCTACGGATGTCAGCAAGAGATCGCCAAAGAACTCGAGCATCAAGAAGTATTCAAGTCAAGCATGATGCTAAGGCTGCATCATCTTCAAAGAAGCACCATCCTCCTCCCGTAAAGGAAAGAAACCAATCTCCGAGATGGTTTTGGACTTGATACGATTGATGAAAATGTCCAAGAGGATGAAGATCACCGGGCTAATCCTCGATGATGAAGAAGACAAGACTTTGGCAGGACACCGCCATGAACATCTAGCGGTTTCTCACTTAAAAAGAAAGTTGATTGCTCATACAATCTTCAACAAACTGCCAAACGTCCACTCCCAGGAGTACATGAGCAGGTACCAAGTACTAGCTGCTCTGAATAAGGAGATGTCTTCACAAAACAAGGAAATAATTGCCTCTCTCGAATGAGAAAGTTCACCGAGCTCATCACTCAGAGAACAACTAGCATGATCATTGCTCGTAAAGATCCGGAATGACAAGGGACGGTGATGTGTCTTTAGTAAAAAGCTTTTCAAGAGGCAAGTTACATCGGAAAAGCAGATGCCATCCTGGCCCATCAAGCGAGCTCACGATAAGGACAATGGACTTATCAAGCAAAATCAGAGCTCAAAGTCGAACTTCGAAGTTGGTTACCGCCACAACTATTTACAAGGGCATTTTGACTCTCTCGATTCCTTTAGACCGAGTCACCAACAATGACTAAGGGGAAAGAAAGTACAACTGGACCTCAAAGTCGGGGGAATGGGAAGAAGGAGATGAAAACAAGAAGAAATCTGGAGTCAGCCGCCAGAAGGAAGAAGAAAAACTTCCCAACCACCAGTCAGAATCTATGAATCCTTCTCAAGCCAAGCTGCTTCCCAGAGACCTACTGAAGGAACCAAAATGGTAACAAGGGCCATGGCACAGAAACCTCCAAGGAGTACCAAGGCTCCAAAGAGAAGACAAGTTAGAGGGATTGATGAATCTTCTGAAGAAGAAGAAGAAGGTCAAATCAAGTCCCTGGGCAATGAAGAAGGCTGCAAAGATCTCACAAGAATTGATCTTGATGATGATGAAGAGACTGATGAAGATCCTCTTCACAGAAAAAGGAAAATTGAAAGCCTAACTGAGCCCATAGCTGCAAAGCCACTAGCAGCTAAAACACCCTCTGGAAATACCAAGTCTATCCAGGGTGGTAGTTCTTCAAGAAACAACCCCAAAGAGAATTCAAGACAAAAAAGGAACAGACTGAGAGCTGAACAAAGACAAAGTCAACTTCCACTCAGGCCAGAAGAAGCCAAAATTGAGTATGTGAAGTATGACAATGATTCCTTTGTCTACAGGTGCATCCATCAGAAAAATGGCTATTGGATTCTGGAACTTAAGCATCTATTGGTAAATTCAAGGTGTGAACTTCCACTCAGGCCAGAAGAAGCCAAAATTGAGTATGTGAAGTATGACGATGATGTGCACAAGATTCTGAATATCACAGGAACAGGCACAAGACCAAGACTTGTCAGGAACCCATGAGTCGCTCTATCCGATGTAAGATCAATACAAGGTGACATCGATATCCAAGATTATCTACGAATACTTCAAGCTTTCAGATATCAGAATAGAGCATGCCTGGAAGTGGGGAAAGTACCTATGGGTCAAGCATTTTGCCAAGAAAAATCCTACCAAAACCTATAAAGAGGTCTGTGGATTTGCCAGAGACACAGAGATGCTCGTCAGAACTCTTCTTTATGATTATTCTGATGACATCAAAAGGTTTGGAGATAGGAAATTTGCAAACTGATCCATAGAAACATTGTTGAAGACTTGAAGATTGAAGACTTGAAGACTAGTTCTTTAGGATGTTTACTGAGCTTGGTTACCCTGTCATTCTAATTTACTATGTAATTTTTTGTATCTTGTCAATCGAGCTTAAATTTATCATGTATTAAAGTTATCTGTAATCCTTAGTAATTTTATCTCAAGAACTTACTCTCGATAGTATTTTATAAAAGATAACTTGTCAAGAAAGATCACACCTTGCGATTCGGTTGATGTCTACTTTCTCGCACTTAATTATATGAATTGAAAGATCATAAGAAATGATTAAGTGGTGGATTGTTTCTCATCCGATTTGTAATAGGGAAGATAGTCATCGCCGACCGATCAAAATGGGGAAATTTGTTAGATATTTTGTTAGAATATCTGTTTAGATTTTGTTCAGCAACATGATGACTTATCTTAGTCTCAGAAAGGTGATTAGTACTCTTGGTTCACTTGAACATTGTAAAAGAGGAAACCCACTTAGTATGATAGTCTAGCTAATCTTGTATAGGATGTTAGGTCTCAAAATGTAATTTTTATTTTATGAAGAGAAGACCAAGAAGAAGACATCCAAGCAGAAAGCTCAACAACTTTTGAAGATTTGAAGAAATCGCATAAGATTATCAATCATTATTCATATCTTAGCGATATCTCAGAGACGTAATAGCTTCAAACTGTGTCACAAGAGATATCTGAGAAATGAGATACATATCTGAAGACAAGGAAAGTATCCACAGATATCTATTCTCAGATACCTTGAGCATTAACCACGTTTCTGAAAGAGAAACTTATATTGCAAACAAAGTGTTTCAATAAATACAAGTGGTATCTGAAGAATGAAGATAAGGATGTGCAAAGTATCAGACAACAAGTCTAGTCTCTGATACAAAGCATAGTTCCGTTGACACTACAGGACAAAAAGTATAGTACAAAGCATTTAATGCACGGACAGAGATGTCTGAGTAAAAGCAACGGCAACTTCTGAGAAGAAGACAAAACTTGCTACAGTACTATACACAGATATCGATAGTTCGAATTTGAGCCTAACGGATACTATTCAAACGGTACTCAAATTCATATAAATATCAACACTTAGACAGCTTGAGAGACACATGACATCAGACATACCAAACATAGAACTCGAACATCCTACTCTCTCAAAGCAACTTACTTATTATCAAAGCTTTTCATTGCGACTAAAGCTTGGATCTTGAGTAAACATCAAGTTCTAAGTGTCCCGATCCTAAACAAGCAAAGCTATCGTGAAGGAGTTGAATCAAAAGATCAACTATCCGAGATTCATTCTCAACAGAATATCATAAGACTGGGTCAAGAAATCGAACAAGATACCATACGCCGCAAAGTGTATTAAGTAACTTAGTTCAGAGCTATCTCAATAATCAAAAGTTATTAAGACGCCATCCGACAACTCAAACCGAAACCAACACCAAAACCGCGGAGTATGTGAAGTACTTAGTTTGAAAAATCAGGGAATAACTCCAAGGTTACCGGAGTATAGGAAGTACTTGATTTGGGAAACTAAGGAATAAATCCAAAGGTTTTTGAGTATAGGAAGTACTTAGCTTGGGAAGCTAGGGAACAACTCAAAGGTTTCTGAGTATAGGAAGTACTGGTCAAGAAGCTAGAACAACTGGGGAACATTTGGTTGGGAACCAATTGTTCAGAATCTTAGAATAGGATTTTTGTAAGGTTATCTCAATTATCTGTTCTAGTGAATTCTAGGTCTCTGATAGACCGAAGTGGATTAGTTGGAGGATTACGCCACCTCTAGATACCACTATACTTGCTGTGTCATTTACATTTCTGTATTTATACTTCAGCAACACACACACACTTATTAACTGTTTCTACACTTATCTACATTAAGTCTTCGGCACTCTGATTCTAAGTATCAGATATCCATTCAGATATCTGAGAAACATTTGTTATCGACAAAAGTTTTAAAAGACTATTCACCCCCCCTTCTAGTCTTTTACTTTGCCGTTATCTGGACCAACATGAAGTACTTGGCTGTGAAAGCCCGGGAACAACTCAAGGGGAACATTTGGTTGGGAACCAATTGTTAAGAATCTTAGAATAGGATTATTGTAAGGTGAACTCAATTATCTGTTCTAGTGAATTCTAGGTCTCTGATTGACCGAAGTGGATTAGTTGGAGGATTACGCCACCTCCAAATACCACTATACTTGCTGTGTTATTTACCTTTCTGTATTTACATTTCAGCAACACACACACACACACACATTGACTGTTTCTGCACTTATCTTTATTAAGTCTTCCGCTCGATTTTAAGTATCGATATCTATTCAGATATCTCGAGAAATAGTTTTATCGACAAAAGTTTTAAAAGACTATTCACCCCCTCGAGTCTTTTACTTTGCCGTTATCCGACCAACAAGTGGTATCAGAGCAGAGGTTCACCACCTTCTCAGACCGAACCTAGATCCCAGATAGGTGAAGGAACTTTGTCCACTTTGAGGACTATTTAATTTGTGTGTTAAGTGTGTATGTCTCGAGTGATGCACCCGTTCTCAAACCAGAGAACTACGAGAAATGGAAAATAACATGATGCTCCACCTTAAAGCCATAAGTGACGAGATGATCAAGTAATAAAGAATGGCCCAATAGTCATTCAACAACTTAAGCAAGTCATGGAGGTTTCAGTGGAAGAGACAGAGATCAAAGCGAAGGATCTTCACAAACAGATGCGCCAACTAGTGGAAGATCTATCGTCAAGTTATTTACTAACCAAAGCCCAGAGAACTCGGACATCGGAAGATGCCAAGAGGAATCGATCGATGGTCAAGCTCGTAACATCATCATCGATCGACACCAGAGCACATACAAAGGTAAACGTGGGTGCTAAAATAAAGTTGCTCGCAACCGATTGAAGAGATCTATGCCGAACCGAGAAACCAAGGAAAACAAGTTCGAAGTTCTAAAGTTGAAATTTCAAAATTTCAAACAAGGTCCCACCGAAACTCGAAGAACTTGATTTCGTGTTTACCACTCATGAGTGATATAGCAAAGATTGGGAAAGAATGATACTCCCAAATGAGAAGATTAAGACTATTGTCAAGTCTTAACTTAATCGGAGCATACTAAATTATTTTATTTTAACCAAGGTATGCCAAATATCACCCAAAGGAACTTTTCTCTCATCTTGCTACGGTTGATTATGAGACAACTCGTAGAGAACAAACAACCTAAAAGTTGCGTACGTTGCTCTAGTTACTCAAGGAACTTCTGAAAAGAAGAAAAGCAAGGAAGAAACTGAAGATGCTCTTGCTGCAAAGCAAATGAGCAAATTTGTCAGTCGAGAAATTGAGAGAAGAAAAGCCAAAGAGAAGTCGAAAAGCATCTAGTTCAAACTATCACCAAGACAAAATATGCAAAGCTCACGAACAAGCCACCTCGTAAAGCATCATGTACTGAGGAAGCAGAAATTGGAAACGATATATGTTTCTATTGTCAGAAACCTGGCCACTTCAAGAAGGATTGTCCTGCCTTCAACAAACTAAGGACTGGTGACAAGAAAGATAGAAGAATCTTCAGAAGAAGCCAGAAAGCTTTGTTAACTGAAGAAAGAAAGAAAATCCAAATTCAATTGGATGCTCTAGACATTGAGACAGATTCTGAAGATGACAATTCAGATGACTCAACCTTACCATCACCAGAATTATGTGGAGTTACTCATGATATAATCGACTTCGGCCTCAAGAAGAATGAAATGTGTGGAGTTGCTGAAATTGACGGTCCAGACATCTCCAACATAGAAAACCTTTTATGGCTGATGAGGTAACACATACTTCTTGTTATACTTATGAAAGTGATGAAGAGGAAATAAAAAATCTAGAAAATCTCAGGAAAGAACTTGACATCTATGAAAGAGAATTTCTAATGATCCGAGCTAGAGCCGAAAAGCTTGAAGAAGAAAAGAATTCTCTTGAAAAGGAAAATTCTCAATTAGTTAAAGAATCTGAAAGAAAGGATGCTGAAAATGCATTTCTCAAAGCTCAGATATCTGAGACTGAAAAGTCACATAAAGAAGCAATGGCTGAATTACGAAAGAATTATGAAGATCTTCTTTCTGAGAACAAGGAACTCAAGAAGAAAGAATTATCTTTTCAATCTTAGGCCAAAGCTAGTGACACTTCATCAAGTACAATCTTACTTAAGAGATCCTTCAAAAGAAAGGACTCAATGAATACACAGTGCATTGTTCTATCACTCAATAAGAGTAAGGAGAGAAGAACATTTGTAAGTACTCAAAGAAGACGGTTCCTATGCAATCTATAACATCGGTGAGAAGACAAAGATTGTTGACAAAGGAAATGCATATGACTAAACCTTTGTGGGAAAAACAAGTCAAAAACAAAACTGGGCATCGTCTCGAAAAGAAACACAACACCGAAAAGTGTAAACACCACAAGGTTATGTCTCTCAAAAAGGTAGAATTGCAGTGAGCCGCAAATTCTCCCATGTCACTTTTTCTCGAAAGAAATCGATCAACCAGAGACTAGCAAAGTCGCCGAGAAAAGATCTCGATAGCTTCAAGTGCTCAAACGGTATTGGCTACAAAGGCATCGGAAAACAACTTGCTCATGAGTACAAGGTGAGCAAGAACGATGGTGAAAGCTAGAATTGCTCAAAGCAATTATCGGCGTGGAAGTTAAATCAAGCCACGAAAATCAATGCCGTGGCTAGAAGAAATCGCAAGGAAGGCTAAGTTTTGAAAATCAAACTCGTAAACCCCGAGTATCCGAAAGCTTCATATGGAGCACCTAGGAACACACCAAGGAAGAAAATAATTCTTACTAATGATAACATTCATTCAAATAGAATTCCTCCTTACGCTCTGCCGTACAAAAGCATATTTCAAAGAAATTCATTCAAAATGGATTTCTCTGGAAGAACTTTTAATTCGATGGTTCCATCAAAGATATGAGAACCTAATCTGCTTTCTCACAGTGCGTAATGCTTCCCGGACTAAAGCACAATGGCTATTTGATAGTGGATGCGAAAGCACATGACAGAGACAAAGCAAATCGTTGATTACAAAGCTTGCAACACAGACCGTATATCGATTGTCGGAGGAGAATTAAATCCTCTCCGGGATTTGGCAACGCCAAATTGGGGACTTTAACAATCACCGACGACATTACATGTTAAGGATTTGAAATATAATCTATTTAGCATGAGCCAGCTTTGCATAAAGGTTTTACTATAAAATTCAAAGCTAAACACCGCAAAACTAATTGACAATGAGTCAAAGGCATACCTTAGTTGGTCGGTGAAAGGCGCCTTTATGTTGCCGATTGGGCATCCGCCACAATCAAGAATGTCTCATGGTGAGTCAATCTGGTCACATGTAAGAGCACCGGTTATGGCACAAAAGAATGAGTCACTTGAACTTCAAAACTCAATAAACTTGCCAAGAAAGAGTTAGTGGTTGGCCTTCCGCAACATCTTCGTAAAGGATGGTATCTGCTCACCGATGGGGAAACAATCTAAGATCTCTTTCAAGTCCAAAATCGACACTCTAGTGTTATACCACGCAACTTTTACACACATGGATCTTTTGAATCATCCGTAACTAGTTATGCAGAAAGAAGTATGGTCCGTTGTTGTAGATGACTTCTCAAGATTCACTGGGTTGTCTTTTCAAACACAAATCGATGCCGTGGTGGAGATACCAAACTTGTCAAAAAGCTTGAAGTCATGAAAATGACAAGGTATCCGCAATCGTATCGCATCATGGTACTGAGTTTGTCAACCAGTACATAAAGGAGTTTTGTACCTGCAAAGGTATACAACACCAACTTTCCTCTGTAAGAACACCTCAACAAAATGGTGTTGCAGAAAGGAAAAACAGAACCCTTAAAGAAGCTTCAAGGACAATGCTAATGACATCAAATAAGTGAAATTTATTGTTGAAGTCGTAAACACCGCTTATTACTCGTAATGTATGTTTGATAAACAAACACCATGACAAGACCCCCTATGAAATCTTGGTTGGTAGACCTCCTAATATCAAACATCTGTGAGTATTTGGTTATAGATGTTTTGTTCTAAACAATGGGAAAGATTATCTGAGAACATTTCAACCAAAGGCAGATGAAGGTGTTTTTCTTGGCTATTCCACAAACAGCAAAGCCTACAGAGTTTACAACAAAAGAACAAAGAAAATTGAAGAATCAGCCATGTCAGATTCTATGAAGGAAGTAAGAAAACACCTCCTAATGATGAACTCTCAGAAAGGTTCAAAGAACTAATGTTGAGAGATTCTGAAGAAGAATCCTCAGAAAGGAGAAACATCATTATGGAAAATGAGGATGACTCTGACGTAGAAAAGCTTGAAAAGCCTAGTAACAATAAGATGACTCACAGACATGATGAGAAATTTCCTATGAGTTTTCCAGAAATGGAACAGGTTACTGAGAACCTTCATCATGAAGAGGTATCTGAAAATAAGAATGCTGAAATGCATGTTCCAGATATCTCTAACACTGAAAAAGTGTCAGATATCCATGACATTTCCCATATGTCAGATATCTTAGATACTGAAAAAGTATCAAGACAAAATCTTAGTGATTCACATTCAGATCACTTGGATATTGATCCTACTAGCACTAAACCTATGATGAGATGGATCAAAGATCATCCTACAAAGGACATAATTGGACCAATTAATCAGGGTGTTAGGACTAGGAGAGCAATAGCTGAAAATGTTAACTCTCTCTTTGGATGTTTCATCTCAAATATTGAACCTAAAAATATAGAAGAAGCACTAGGAGACCAAGACTGGATCTCTGCAATGCAAGAAGAGTTGGATCAATTTGAGAGAAACAATGTCTGGAAACTAGTTCCATTTATAGAAGGAATATCTGTGATTGGAACTAAATGGGTTTTCAGAAACAAGATGAATGAATCTGGTGAAATAACCAGAAACAAAGCAAGATTGGTTGCCAAGGGATTTACTCAGACTGAAGGCTTACATTTTGACGAGTCATATGCACCAGTTGCCAGATTGGATGCAATAAGACTCTTTCTAGCCTTTGCAGCTCATAAAGATTTCAAAGTTTATCAGATGGATATCAAAAGTGCATTCTTAAACGGTGAACTTGCAGAAGAAGTTTATGTTGAGCAACCACCAGGCTTTGAAGTTTCCTCAGAAAGTAGAATGGTCTATAAACCATGTAAAGCTCAGATGGATCAAACAGGCTCCAAGAGCATCGTATGACACTTTGGCCAAGTACCTTCTGGAAAGTGGTTTCAAGAAAGGTGAAGTTGATAAAACTTTATTTACCTTAAATCATGACGGGAAACTACTCTTAGTTCAAGTATATGTTGATGACATTATATTTGGATCTAAGGACAAGCTACTTTGTGATGACTTTGCAAATCTCATGAAAAACAAGTTTGAGATGAGCATGATGGGAGAATTGAATTATTTCCTAGGATTGCAAGTCAAGCAACTCAATGATGGAATATTCATTAGTCAAACAAAGTATGCGAAAGATATGCTCACAAAATTCAATCTTAAGCCTTCTGAAAAGAATGCTAAGATACCTATGAGCATTGGAACCAAAATGACCTATACTGAATCAGATAAGAGTGTTGAAGAACATAAGTATAGGAAATTGATAGGTTCACTACTTTACCTCACTGCAAGTAGACTCGATATTCAATATGTCATTGGAGTATGTGCTAGATTTCGCATAATCCAATGCAAACACACTACAACATTGCTATGAAAATATTAAGGTATGTAAAGGGCAAGAGATGTAGGATTGTGGTATCCTAAAGAAAGTGGATCGAGTTTAGCCGGTAGTCGACCGATTATGCCGGATCATCGCTGATGGAAAAGCACCTCAGAACTTGCTTCGGTACTAGACTTATCTCATGGTTTAGCAAGAAGCAAAACTCAATTGCAACTTCTACCACAGAGGTGAATATATTGTCCGGTTGTTGTGCAACACAAATTGTGGATACAACAACAACTTAAAGACTATGGACTCGATGAAAAGAAAACTCCCATTTTCCGTGACAACACAAGTGCTATTACATTACACGTAATCCTAAATTTCATGCCGTAACAAAGCACATTGATGTTAGACATCACTTCATCAGAGACCATGTTGAAAAGGGCAATATAGAGATACTCAAGATTGGCACTGAAGACCAACTTGCAGATATCTTCACTAAGCCACTACAAGAAAGTAGATTCTTAGCCTTAAGACATAGTCTTGGACTAATGGAACTACCAATGAACTGAAAAAGTTCAAGTATCCGAACGGCATCCAGAGAAGAGGTATCCGAACGTATCCGTAAAAGAGAAAAGAGAAAATCGAACGGGTATCCGTAAGTCAAAATGCTAAAGAGCAAAAGATATCTTAAGATCTCCGAGACGGAACTCGATATCCGAATCACTCTATAAACGGGAACACAAAAGAGAATAGTATAACTATCGCAAATAACTACTCTCTTGAAACTCGCATTATTTCTATCTTGATGAAAAATCCTAAGTATAAGACAGATTCAGATGCGAACAGTGTCCTTGGTCATACAGAATTGTGATTCAGATAGAAAGTCGCCAAAATTCATTAAATGGGCACAATTACACTTGTTGATTGTGATCATTGCTGAAGAAGCAATGGCGACCCTTGATGAAATTAAGCGATTGATCTGTACGGTGGAAATTAATTCACAGTAAATAGTGGACTGTTGAAATTCATACATGGCCCACTAAGCATTTAATGCCGAACTAGCTTTTGCTCACGCCTGTTTGCAAATCACAGATACGTACACACAAAATCAATTTGTATGTATTTGTCTGTTGGAATTAAACTGCTATATATATAGGATTTTGGCAAATGAAATCACTTTTGCCTAATCCGAAAATTCATCTTGCACAAAAATAGCAAATCCTTCTCTTGATTCTCTGCAAACCCTCTACAATCTCTGCAAATCAAGATTAAGTTTTTCTGAAAAGAATCACTAAATCAAATCTCTTTCAAACACCAATTTCAAATCCCTACACTATATAAAGAGATGGCCTCCAAGAACTCTTCAACACAGCAATCCCAAACCTCAACTGGTACTGCTGAAAAGCAAGCACCAGAGTTGGTTATTGTGAACAACCGACTGGTAGGAATTTTTAATCCTGACCATTGGACTTCAAGTCATAGAATGATTTGGGGTGGTGCCATGGTTGAGGAATACCTCTCTGCTGCAATAGAGAACCAAACCGATAGAAAATTGATTCTTGACATGCTTGAAAAGGCACAAATCAAGGGTTTTCTATCTGCTCGCCCAAGTGAAATTTCATCACTCGATGTGTTGGAATTTTACAACAACCTGTGATTATTTCCTGTGTTTCTGAAGGCACTGAAATAGTGTCTATCAAAACCTCAGTCCAAGGAAAGGAAATCCTTCTGGACTTAACAACTTTCTGTAAGTTGTTTGAGTTTCAAAATCTTGGAAAGGATTTTGAAATAAACACCAAGGATGAGGAACTCCTTGAAGGTGTTAAAGAACTTTACTGACGGTGTGTGATCTTGAAAATCGATACACCCACCGAAGTTCAAGCTTGTCGACATCCCAACCGTACATCCGCTGGTTCACCGATGTACCGCTTGCATTCTTCATGATGCTTTGATGGTCTACAAGGAGGTGCTGACCAGATAAGCCAAGAACGATGGATCATGATGTTCTTGCTGAATCAACAAGACAAAAGGCTGGAAAACCCTTTTGATTGGGGAAAGTACGCCTTTCTGAAGTTTGTAAAGAAGATTCAAGGCTTCGAGCCTAAGATTGTCAAAGGACTAGCTGAGCCAAAGGCCACAGTAGGTTATGGTCTGAAGATATGCTACTTGCTGGAAAAGCTTGGCATTGAGCTCAGAGAGACTACCAAATAGCCAACAAGAATTTACTCTATAAATATGAGTATACAAACATGAAAAAGGTTACCGGGTCTCGTAAAGGTCCTAAGAAGTGAAAATCAAAAGATATCTCAAGAAAAGGTTATGCCAAGAAGCCGTAACTTCAAGAAAGAAGTCTGGCAAATCAAGACACACCCAAAGAGGTTGTCAATTCTCGCCATTCGCAATCATGGCGTATGAACTCATCAATGCCGCAAAAGAGTTATCAATCATCGAACAAGTAGACTCAAGAAGAGAAAGTGCTTTAAATGTTGCGACTAATGCGTAAAGCCTTGCCGATGAACTCATAAATGCCGCCAAGAGTGGTGAAAACACCAAGCCCCATCTCAGTAAATCGCAGGAGTAATGGATCAATCAATTCCAATGCCGATGAGAGCTCGACGATGAAGATGATGAACTAGTCATCTCTCAAGTCCTAGAAAGCAAAGAGGGCTAAGGTTATCAAACAAGAATCGTGATAAGGTATCCAAGAAGAACCTACACCACAAAGTTGTCGAGACTATAGCAAAGGTTGTTGGTGCAAACACATCATCGTGGAATGTCTCTTGCACAACTTCAAAAGCCCCGATGAGTGGTATTTAGTGGCAGATGTCGATGGAAATGCCACATCTAAAAATCGGAAGAACATTCTACGATCAATCTTCCGCCTGCATAACCACAACAACCACAAACACAACAACCACAAACCACAAGTGGTTGATGAAATGGTAAATGAACTCCTTTTCAATTACCAAAGAATACAAGATGTCAAGAAAATCCCGCAAATGAGCAGTTCCCAACTCATCAAGTACCGAAACTTCAAACAAAGAAACCGTGACCGACAAGACGACCAATGTATAGAAAGGTCACAAGTTCCAGAGACCAATCAAATTAAACCGCCGTAAATGACCGGTTTAACTCTTACCTTGTGAAAATTTTATACTTATAAATCTTGTTACCTCATAAGAATTTCTTTGTTACAGTCGAAGTTAGAACGCAGTAAACAAGAGGAAGCCGAGAAGCTTGCCTCGATCATAAAAAGAGGTCCCTTCAACCTCAACTCTTGAGAAATCGAGATGCGTACATGTAAATGATTCTTAAAGAGAACTAACTTTTCAAGAAAATGTCTATGTGCTATGTGCTTATTCATGATTAAATGTTTCTAACAGCTCCAACCGAGATGGAAGAAGATAAGCGTAAAAATGCCAGAGACAAATCCAGAGACCAACAAGGTTTCTGAAGAATACATCACTGAGCCTTCAAACTTGAAGGTATATGACAATTATGTGACAAGTATTCTTCATCTGGGGTTATCTTTTATCTCTTCTAATATTCAATACTTTCTACTTACGTGCTATTTCGTAAGTAGAAATGCAAGGATAAAGTTCGACTTCCTCAAGATCAATGGAAATTGATGAAGCCCCAAGGCAACATCACCGAAAGAACACCGTCGCACAAGTTTCGAGAAAATGAACTGAGCTTCCTTTGAGGAAGTAAGTAGCTAAATCGTAATTCATTAAAAGCATATTTATGCATAGATTCTTTCAAACTATTTCCTAAGTATTGTATTTCTCTCGTGTTCAAGAAAGAAAGGTTGATGAGGACCACTTCCAAGTCTCCACCTCACAACAAGATATCCGAGACACCAATTGTCTCAAGAGAACAAGTCTCCGAGTCAAGTACTTACCGTGTAACTCGTAAACTAAACTACACTACTACTCGATATCTACCAAAGTTTTGAAACTCATTCAAAGCTCTTTCTTTCAGCTCAACAGATGCAAAGGTGTTCCCATTGAAGAGACAAGGGACCTACTTCTTCAAAGCTCACACCGCCAAAGCATATTCAATGCTTCAAGAAATGGCGGTTAAGGTGCTCGATCTCTCCAAATATTGAGAATCACGATCAACCAACCGACGAGCACGAGCTCGACCGAAACAAATGTCCAAGCAATGTTCCCCATGTAACAATACACGCCATGACTCTACTATGTAAGGACTTTTCCAGAAGTGGTGCATATCACCATGTGCCTTTGAACAGCAGATGGTCGACAAGATTACAGATGGCATTCAAGCCCCGCCTGCACTATGCAATTTATACCTTCAACAAGAAGAAGTTAATGGGCATAAGATCACTATCCCTAAGTGATCAATCTTGTATCTCAAGATGATGAGGAGGAAGAAATGAATGAAAATTACTTTGATGAACCTCCCACGACCATCACCAAAAGGATGATAATGACAAAAGGATGATGATGATGCCCCGCACTGTGGACCGGAGGAATTTCGCTACAATGATGCCTCACCGAAAAGCACATCGAGAAGACTTCACGTAAATCTCCGCCTTCATCTCCTCGTAAATCTACTCATCCATCTTCTAACCAACACGCAGCATTAATGAACAAGTAGTCGAGCTCAAGAAACCAATCGTAAAATATTAAACACTCAAACCAAGTGCTCAACTCGCATAACTATTGAAGAAGAACAACTCCATCTTCAATCGAAGATCAAATAGCTAAATCCAGACAAGCTTGATCAACTACAAGATCAATACTTACAAGAAATGATTGCTTACTCCGAGGTTAAAGAGCTACGTGATGTCGTGCATGATATCACCAAAGATCTCGACATCAAGAAGTATCTGAAGTCAAGCATGATGCTAAGGCTGCATCATCTTCAAAAGAAGTACCATCCTCCTCCCAGAAAGGAAAGAAACCAATCTCTGAGATGGTTGCTGGACTCGATACAATCGATGAAAATGTCCAAGAGGATGAAGATCACTGGGCTGATTACTCAGATGATGAAGAAGACAAAACTTTGGCAGAACACCGCAATGAACATCTAGCGATTTCTCACTTGAAAAGGAAGCTGATTGCTCCTACAATATTCAACAAACTGCCAAACATTCACTCCCATGAATACATGAACAGGTGTCAAGTACTGACACAACTTAAAAAGGAGATGTCTTCACAGAACAAGGAAGTAATTGCCTCCGTCCCCTCTGAAATGAGAAAGTTCACTGAGCTCATCACTCAGAGAACAACTAGCATAGTCATTGCTCAGAAAGATCTAGGAATGATAAGGGACGATGATGCGTCTTTAGCTGAAAAAGCTTTTCAAGAGGCAAGTTACACTGCTGGAAAAGCAGATGCCATCCTAGGCCCATTGGCAGAGCTCACTGATAAGGATAATGGACTTATCAAGCAAAATCAGGAGCTCAAAGCCGAACTTCAGAAGTTGGTCACTGCCTATAATTACTTACAAGGGCATTTTAACTCTCTCTCAGATTCCTTTATGAGACTGAGTTAGCCAACAATGACTAAGGGGGAAAGAATATACAAATCTGGACCTCGAAGTCAGGGGGAATGGGAAGAAGGAGAAGAAAACAAGAAGAAATCTGAGTCAAAGTGCCTCAGAAGGAAGAAGAAAAACTTCCCACCACCACTTAGAATCAATGAACCTCCTCCAAGCCGCTTTGGTAAATAGTAGCCGCCTAGAAACCCATCAAGGAACCAAATGATAACAAGGGCCATGGCACGTAAAAACCTCCAAGGAGTACCAAGGCTCCAAGGAGAAGACAAGTTAGGGATTGATGAATCTTCCAATAAGAAGAAGAAGGTCAAATCAAGTCCTGTGGCAATGAAGAAGGTCAGAAACTCACAAGATCTAATCTTGATGATGATGAGGAAACTGATGAAGATGAAGCTCCTCTTCACGTAAAAAGGAAAATTGAAAGCCTAATCGAGCCCATAGTCGCAATGCCACTAGCACCTAAAACACCCTCCGAAATACCAAGTCTATCCAGATGGTGGTTCTTCAAGCAACAACCCCAAAGAGAATTCAAGATGAGAAGGAACAGATCGAGAGTCGAGCAAAGACAAAGTCAACTTCCACTCGGCCGTAAGAAGCCAAAATAGAGTATGTGAAGTATGACAATGATTCCTCCGCTCACAGTGCATCAATCGTAAAAAATGGCTATTGGATTCTGGAACTTAAGCATCTATTGGTAAATTCAAGATTTCCAGAACCAATCCATAAACAACTTTTGGCATGGAGAAAAGATAAACCTACCTTGATCAACACTAATCACATCAAAGCATGGTTGGATTTTGAAGTTGTCAAGAGAACTGAAGCCATGAGAAAGGACCTCTCTGATGAATGTCCATATGGAAAGCCAGATGATGTGCACGGAATTCTGAACATCACAGGAACATGCACAAGAGCAAGACTCGCTGTAGAACCCTATGAATCGTTCTATCTAACTGAAGATCAATACAAGGGTGACATCAGATATCTGAAGATTATCTATGAATACTTCAAGCTTTCAGATATCAGAATAGAGCATGCCTGGAAGTGGGGAAAGTACCTATGGGTCAAGCATTTTGCCAAGAAAAATCCTACCAAAACCTACAAAGAGGTCTTTGGATTTGCCAGAGACACAGAGATGCTTGTCAGAACTCTTCTCTATGACTATTCTGATGACATCAAAAGGTTTGGAGATAGGAAATTTGCAGACTGATCCATAGAACTACTGTTGAAGACTTGAAGTGATTGAAGACTTGAAGACTAGTTCTTTAGGATGTTTACTTGGAGCTTGGTTACTCCTGTTGTCCTAATTTACTATGTACTTTTTGTATTTTTGCTGACTGAGCTTAACTGTATCATGTTTCAAAGTTATCTGTAATCTTTAGTTGTAACTTACTCTCAAATAGTATTCTATAAAAGATAACTTGTCAGCAAAGATCACACCTTGTGATTTGGTTGATGTTTACTTTCTGCACTTAATTATATGAATTGAAAGATCATAAGAAATGATTATGTGGTGGATTGTTTCCTCATCCAGATTTGTAATAGGTAAAGATAGTCATCGTTGACTGATCAAAAAGGGGGAAATTTGTTGGGAAATTTGTTGGGAAATTTCTTGAGAAATTTGTTAGGAAATTTGTTAGATATTTTGTAAAGAATATCTGTTTAGTTTTGATCAGCAACATGATGACTTATCTTAGTCTCAGAAAGGTGAATTAGTACTCTTGGTTCACTTGAACATTGTAAAAGAGGAAACCCATTAAGTATGATAGTCTAGCTAATCTTGTATAGGATGTTAGGTCTCAAAATGTAATTTTTATTTTATGAAGAGAAGACCAAGGAGAAGACATCCAGGCAGAAAGCTCAACGACATTGAAGACTTGAAGAAAACTGCACAAGATTACTGAAACTGTTTTTCAGATACCTTAGCCAGATATCTTGAAGACACGAATAGTTTTAAACAAACTGTGTCACAAGAGGATATCTGAGAAATAAGAGACATATCTGAAAACAAGGAAAGTGTCCACAGATATCTATTCTCAGATACCTTGAGCTTTAACCACGTTTCTGAAAAAGAAACATATATATTGCAAACAAAGTTGTTTCAATAAATACAAGTGGTATCTGAAGATTGAAGATAAGAACGTGCAAAGAATCAGATAACACTAGTCTCGACATAAAGCATAGTTCCGCTGACACTACAGACAAAAGTATAGTATAATGCATTTAATGCACGGACGAGATGTTCGAATAAAAGCAATGCAGCTTCCGAGAAGAAGACAAAACTCCATAAAGATTATACACAGATATCGATAGTTTGAATTTGAGCCTAACGGATACTATTCAAATGGCACTCAAATTCATCTATAAATATCAACACTTAGACTGCTTGAGAAACGACCTTAGACACAACACTACGCTGAACTGAACATCTTACTCTCTCAAAGCAACTTACTTACTCACAAAGCTTTCTGTTGCGACCAAAGCTTTTGATCTTGAGTAAACACTGAAGTTCTAAGTGTCCTGATCCTAAACAAGCAAAGCTATCTGTGAAGGAGTTGAATCAAAAGATCAACTATCTGAGATTCATTCTCTTGAACAGATATCATAAGACTTGGGTCAGTAAAATCGAACAAGATACCATACGCTGTAAAGTGTATTAAGTACCTTGATTCACAGAGCTCTCTGAATAACTGAATAAGTTATTAAAGAAGCTCATCTGACAACTCAAACCAAAACCAACACCATAATCAAGTGGAGTACATGAAGTACTTAGTTTGAAAAATCAGGGAATAACTCCAAGGTTACCGGAGTATAGGAAGTACTTGATTTGGGAAACTAAGGAATAACTCCAAGGTTATTGAGTATAGGAAGTACTTAGCTTGGGAAGCTAGGGAATAACTCAAAGGTTTCTGAGTATAGGAAGTACTTGGCTGTGAAAGCCGGGGAACAACTCAAGGGGAACATTTGGTTGGGAACCTATTGTTAAGAATCTTAGAATAGGATTATTGTAAGGTGAACTCAATTATCTGTTCTAGTGAATTCTAGGTCTCTGATAGACCAAAGTGGATTAGTTGGAGGATTACGCCACCTCCAGATACCACTATACTTCACGTGTTATTTACCTTTCAGATTTACATTTCAAAGAACACACACACACATTGACTGTTTCTGCACTTATCTTTATTAAGTCTTCCGCACTCTGATTCTAAGTATCAGATATCTATTCAGATATCTGAGAAATAGTTTTTATCGACAAAAGTTTTAAAAGACTATTCACCCCCCCCCCCCTCCGGTCATGGAGATCAAGAAAGTACAGAGAAGATCCGAAGACATTTTCTCCACCTAGAGAGTATAAGTCAATTCTTCCTCCAAGTATAGAGATCAAGAAAGTAGAGAGAAGATCGAATAATATCAGATCCCCGTACCCGTTATGGTTCAAGAAAGTAGAGAGAAGATCGAAGAGAGTTTCCCGTCTAGAGAGTATATGCAGACTCCCCCCCCCCCCCACAACCCACCCACCCCGCGGGAGAAAAATATAAGTTTTGCTAACTTAATCATAAAATGTCGCGCTTGGGTCTTGTAACAAAAGTATGGAACGAGTTCGAGTATATGCCAGACCTGACCTGAACATCATTATTTCGAATGGGGTTGAATTCGGGTTGGATAGAACCAATCGTTCCAGCCAAAGACTGTAGAGAAGAGAACCCTTATACCTCATCGTACCAATCGAATCTTATACATAAAGAAAAGGAAATCAAAAGTCTTCACGTGTAAAATGTTATTGATAGACATGTAAAGATCAAACACACCACCAATTAGCTCATGTATATCTCTTCTATCTCCTGGAACTCAAAAAAGCAGGTCTAGTACACGATTCATAAAACATTTTTAGAAGATTAGTTGAAGGGGTTATGTCAAGCATAGATCCAAAGGTCCTCCTAACTGGATTTATGTCCACTAAGAAAATGCATATTCAACAGTAAATCATACACATGTGAGGAATAAAATATAATAAGCTTCATTATCAAACTTCACCATAGAATACAAATTAACACAACTTTAAACGTTCACTCATGTTAAACTATATAAGAATGTATGAGTTTCATTCATGTAAGCTTAGTATTGTCCTTAGAGTATATAATCCACTTCATCAACATCAATATCGAAATGTTTTAATTTTGAAGGAGTTGTACACTCAAACTTATTCTCATGATAACTATGACTTAAATAAGTATATTATTTCGTATTTTTCTACTTTTTTTATGATAAACACCAATTGAAACGTAAGAGAAAAATCAGAAAAAAAAATACGACAAACTAAATTTTCTTTATTATTACAAATAGATAATCAATACCGGGCATGAAGATGGAGCTAAATGAGTAAATGATTTGTATATAAGTAGGTTTAATATTGCAAATGGATAGTTGTTGTCATATTTATTAGTATCCAAATTTATATTTTAGGTCGTAAACATTTGACTTTAAAAAACATTTTAGTAGACTTGTGGCAATCAAGCTTAATAAATTCGTTTGGCCAGTGGTTGGATCGAAGTTCCTAGCTAATTGTCGATTGATTAATCAAGTATGAATTTTTAGTTTTCCTTCCTTTTTCGTTTATAAAAAGAAATTATTATGGAATAATGTAGTAGTATATAGTGCTGCCATATTTTCTTTTTAATAGCAAGAGATCACTATAAAGATTTAAATTATAATTAAAGCTCATATGCATCATTAACTTAATCACTTGTATTTTATTTACTACTAATTCACAAAATACTTTAGCCACATTTCGTCAATGATAACAATAACTCAGATAATTTACGTGATTGTAAAGAATGAACACGTGCAAGGTTATTCTTCCTTATCCTAGTCGTGCAGTGTAAAGTGCAAACTTTGACTCCGCATATTTTTCTGCATTTACCTCTGCCAATTAAGAATCACAAATAAAGGGTACGTTACCCTCACGTTTAACTTGGCAAAACTTATTCTCCATCAAATACCTAAATTTCTTTGAAAAGTGAAATAAAGGGACAAGGCTAAAATTTGTCGATTTAAGAGATTTAATCACCAAAGAACAATCCCTTTCAATTACTACATATTGCCACTCAAAATCTCGAACAAATTTTGTTCTTAATTTGGCTATCCAACCTTCCGTATTTTCAGCAACCATAAGACATAAAAAAATTCACCAAGCAATAACATTCATGCTCTCTTGATCTCTAGCAACAACAGTAATACGTCCCCTTATTCGGACTCTACTCAACCGTATGAAAATTTCACATAGGATGGCTGGAATTTGAATGAAACTGGCGGATTTAGCCCATCAACTTTATATATTATATTATATTATATAAGAACACCCAACTGATAATTTGAGCGCTAAAACATTAGACCCACGTTAAACATTAGTTAAATACTCTATTTGTTGGTCCAGATAACGGCAAAGTAAAAGATTGCGGCGGGGGGGGGGGGGGGTGAATAGTCTTTTAAAACGTTTGTCGATAAACACAGTTTCTCAGATATCTGTGAAGATATCTGATACTTAAATTCAGAGCGCGGAAGACTTAAAATAGATAAGTGCAGAAACAATAAGTATGTTTGTGCTTTGCTGAAATGTAAATCCAGAAAGGTAAAATACACAGCAAGTATAGTGGTATCTGGAGGTGGCGTAATCCTCCAACTAATCCACTTCGGTCTTCCAAAGACCTAGAATTCACTAGAACAGATAATTGAGTTCACCTTACAATAATCCTATTCTAAGATTCCTAAACAAATGGTTCCCAACCAAATGTTCCCCCTGAGTTGTTCCCCGACTTTCACAGCTAAGTACTTCATGTACTCAGAAACCTTTTTGAGCTGTTCCTTAGCTTCCCAAGCTAAGTACTTCCTATGTTCAGTAACCTTGGAGTTATTCCTTAGTTTCCCAAATCAAGTACTTCCTCTACTCCGATAACCTTGGAGTTATTCCCTGATTTTCCAAACTAAGTACTTCATGTACTCCACGCCACTTATGGTGTTGGTTTTGGTTTGTTGTCAGATGAGCTTCTTTATTAACTTATTCAGTTATTCAGATAGCTCTGTGAATCAAGTATACTTAATACACTTTTCAATGTATGGTATCTTGTTCTTTTTACTGACCCAAGTCTATGATAATTGTTCGAGAGTATGAATCTCAGATACTTGATCTTTTGATTCAACTCTTTCACAAATAGCAGTGCTTGTTTAGGATCAGGACACTTAGAACTTTATTGCTACTTAGAATCAAGAGCTTTGGTCGCAACAGAAAGCTTGAAGGTAACTAGTGTGCTTGAGAGAGTAAGATATGTTCTTAGGTTGTTCTGTGTTCTTAAGGTGTCTCTTCAGGCAGTCTAAGTGTTGATATTTATAGATGAATTTGAGTGCCGTTTGAATATTATCCGTTAGGCTTAAATCAAATTCAAACTATCGATATCTGTGTATAGTACTGTAGCAGGTTTGTCTTCTTCTTCGGTTACCGCTTTGTTCGTATACATCTCTGTCCGCGCATTTAATGCATTGTACTATACTTTGTCCTGTAGTGCCAACGGAACTATGCATTGTATCAAAGATCTTTATAATCAGATTTCTCTGAAGCTTTGCACGCACGTCCTTTTCCACAACTTCAGATACCAATTTATTGAAACAACTTTGTTGCAATATATATTTCTTTTTCAGAAACATAGTTTAAGTCCAAGGTATCTGAATGCAGATATCTGAGGGCACTTTCCTTGTTTTCAGAAACCTTTCAGTTCTCAGATATCTCTTGTAACACAGTTTATTTAAAACCATTTGTGTCTTCAAGATTACTGGACATAGGTAACTGAAAAACCATTTTAGTAATCTTGTGCAGTCTTCAAATCTTCAAAGTAGTTGAACTTGTTCTGCTGGATGTCTTCTTCTTGGTCTTCTCTTCATAAAATAAAAATTACATTTTGAGACCTAACATCCTATACAAGATTAGCTAGACTATCATACTTAGTGAGTTTTCTCTTTTACAATGTTCAAGTGAACCAAGAGTACTAATCACCTTTCTGAACTAAGATATGTCATAAGGTTGCTGATCAAAATCTAAACAGATATTCTTAACAAATTTCTAACAAAATTTCTAACAAATTTTCCCCTTTTGATCAGTCAACGATGACTATCTGTCCTATTACAAATCTGGATGAGGAAACAATCCATCACTTAATCATTTCTTAAGATCTTTCAATTCATACAATTAAGTGCAGAAAGTAAACATCAACCAAATCACAAGGTGTGATCTTTGCTGACAAGTTATCTTTTATAGAATGATATCTGAGAGTAAGTTCATCAGATATGCTACAGAGAAAGTTTACAGATAACTTTAGTACATAATACAATTTTAGCTCAGTCAGCAAGATACAGCAAAAATACATAGTAAATTAGGACAACAGGAGTAACCAAGCTCCAAGTAAACATCCTAATAGACTAGTCTTCAAGTCTTCAAAACTTCAAGTCTTCAACAGCAGTTCTATGGATCAATCTGCAAATTTCCTATCACCAAACCTTTTGATGTCATCAGAATAATCATAGAGAAGTGTTCGAATCATCTCGTGTCTTCGCAAAACCACGCACTCTTTGTAGGTTTTGGTAGGATTTTTCTTGACAAAATGCTTGACCTACAGATACTTCCCCCACTTCCAAGCATGCTCTATTCTGATATCTGATAGCTTGAAGTATTCATAGATAATCTTCAGATATCTGATGTCACCCTTGTATTGATCTTCAGTTAAGTAGAACGACTCATAGGGTTCCACAGCAAGTCTTGCTCTTGTGCCTGTTCTTGTGACATTGAGAATTCTGTGCACATCGTCTGGCTTTCCATAAGGACATTCATCAGAAAGGTCCTTCCTCATAGCTTATATCCTCTTGATAACTTCAAAATCCAACCAGGCTTTAATATGATTGGTGTTGATCGAGATTGGCTTGTCTTTTCTCCATGCCATGAGCTATTTATGGATTGGTTCTGGAAATCTTGAGTTTACCAGTAGATGCTTAAGTTCTAGAATCCAATAGCCATTTTTCTGATTGATGCACCTGTAGACAGAGGAATTGTTATCATTCTTCACATACTCAATTTTGGCTTCTTCTGGCCTGAGTGGAAGTTGACTTTGTCTTTGTTCAGCTCTCACTGCTTTCCTCGTCTTGAATTCTCTTTAGGGGTATTGCTTGAAGAACCACCCTGGATAGACTTGGTATTTCTAGAGGGTGTTTTAGCTGCTAGGGGCTTTGCAGCTATGGGCTCAGTTAGGCTTTCAATTTTCCTTTTTCTGTGAAGAGGAGCTTCATCTTCATCAGTTTCTTCATCATCATCAAGATTAAATCTTGTGAGAGTTTTACAGCCTTCTTCATTGCCCAGGGATTTGATTTGACCTTCTTCTTCAGAAGAAGAAGATTTATCAATCCCTTTAGCTTGTCTTCTCCTTGGAGCCTTGGTACTCCTTGGAGGTTTCTGTGCCATGGCCCTTGTTATCATTGAAGTACCTTCAGTAGGTTTCTGGGAAGTATCTACTAATTGCAAAGCAGCTTGACTTGAGGAGGGCTCATTTATTCTGAGTGGTGGCTGGGAAGTTTTCTTGTTTCTTCTTCCTCTCGAAAGACACTCCAGATTTCTTCTTATTTCCTTCTCCTTCTTCCCATTCCCACTTACTTTGAGGTCCAGATTTGTACAATCCTTCCCCCTTAGTCATTGTTGGCTGACTAAGTCTCACAAAGGAATCTGAGAGAGACTCAAAATGTCCTTGTAACCAGTTATAGGAAGTGACCAACTTCGGAAGTTCAGCTTTGAGCTCCTGATTTTGCTTGATAAGTCCATTTTCCTTATCAGTGAGCTCTGCCAATGGGCCGAGTATGGCATCTGCTTTTCCAGCAGTGTAACTTGCCTCTTGAAAAGCTTTTTCAGCTATAGATGCATCATTGTCCCTTATCATTCCCAGATCTTTCTGAGCAATGATCATGCTGGTTGTTCTCTGAGTGATGAGCTCAGTGAATTTCTTCATTTCTGAGGGGATGGAGGCAACTACTTCTTTATTCTGTGAAGACAACTCCTTCTTAAGATGTGCCAGTACTTGGTATCTATTCATGGGAGTGGACATTTGGCAGCTTGTTGAATATTTCAGGAGAAAGTAGCTTCCTTTTCAGATGAGAAACTGCTAGGTGTTCGTTGCGGTGTTCTGCCAAAGTCTTGTCTTCTTCATCATCTGAGTAATCAGCCCAGTGATCTTCATCCTCTTGGACATTTTCATCAATTTTGTCTAGTCCAGCAACCATCTCAGAGATAGGTTTCTTTCCTTTCTATGAGGAGGATGGTACATCTTTTGATGGTGATGCAGCCTTAGCATCATGCTTTGCTTCAGATACTTCTTCAGTATCGAGTTCCTTATTTATAGCATTCACAGCATCCTGTCGCTCTTTAACCTCAGAGTAAGCTACCATTTCTTGTAAATATTGATTTTGTAGTTGATCAAGCTTATCTATGGATATAGCTAACTTTTCTTCTAGTTGAAGATGGAGTTGTTGTTCTTCTTCCAACAGTTGTTTGAGTTGAGAGCCTGCTCAGTGTATTCGATTTTCTGAGTGGTTTCCTCAGAATGCTCAACTACTTGTACAGTAGTACCTTGTTGTTGGGAAGATGGATGAGTACATTTTTGAGGAGATGGATGCGAAGATTGCTGTAATGTCCTCTCAGTGTTCTTTTCAGCAGCTGAGGCATTATTTCCTTGTAGAATTCCTCCGGTCCCTGGTGCAGGGCATCATCATCATCCTTCTTATCATTATCATCCTTTTTGTGATGATCAGAGGGAGGTTCATCAAAGTCATTCTCGTCTATTTCTTCCCCCTCATCATCTTCAGATACAAGATTGATCACTTCAGGAATAGTGATCTTCTGCCCATTAACCTCTTCTTGTTCAGAAGGAATAAATTGCAGTGTTTGGGGCAGGACTGGCTTGAATGCCATCTGTAATCTTGTCTGATCATCAGCTTGATTGAATGCTTGAATCAATCTGTGTGCCACTTCTTTGGAGAAATCCTTATGCAATAAAGTCGCAACTGAATATTGTTCTGTGGGAAACATTGCATGGATATATGTCTCCAAATCAAGAGCTCGTGCTCGTCTTGTTGGTTGATCTGTGATTCTCAATATTTCAGAGAGATCAGAGCACCTTAACCTCTGCCATTTTTTGAAGCATTGAATGTGCTTTGGCAGGGTGTGAGCTTTGAAGAAGGGAAGTAGGTCCTTTTTCTCATCATCAGGAACCTTCTTGGCACTTGTTTGAGCCTGAAAGAAAGTGTTTTGAGTTAGATTCAAAACTTGTGTAGATATCTGAGTACAAGTGTGGTTTGGTTTCTGAGTTACCTGAATAAGTAAGTCAGGCTCAGAAACTTGTACTACTGAGACAAGTGGTGTCTCAGATATCTTGTTGTGGAGACATGGAAGTCTGGTCCTCATCAACCTTTCTTTCTGCTTGAACCTGAGAATTAAAATTATCACAATACTTAGGAAATTTTATCAAGAAAAATTTAAATGACAAATCAGATATCTAAGAGGTCAATTACCTCCGTTGGAGGCTCAGATACTTGTCTCTCAGAGACTTGTGCAGTCTCTGGAATCTTTTCTTGTGATGAAGACCTTGATGCCTCATCAATTTCCATATGTTGTGAGGATTGAGTGGGCAACTCCTCAACAACTTCTACTTCTTTTTTAGCCTGTAAGTAGAAAGTATTGAGTAATTAGAGAAGAAGTTACAGTAATTAACGTATAACTGAAAAGTAATATCTTAAGGAACACTGTATCACCTGTAACACAGGCTCAGATTCCTTAAGAGGCGAGGTTGTTGAAGCCTCCTTCTCAGTTTCTGAGGCAAGCTTTCCAGCTTCCTCTTGTTCGTGTGTTTCTAATTCAGCTTGTAACAAAGAAATTTTATGAGTAACAAGATTTATAAGCATAAAATTTCACAAGTAGAGAATTAAACCATCCAGCTACCTGAGTAGTGTCAGGCTGTTTGGTCTCTGAAACTCGTGACCCTTCTATGATTTGGTCTTCTTGTTCCAGTACAGCTTCTTTGTTTGAAGTTTCAGGTACTTCACACCTTTCCTGAGTATGCAACTCAGTTGCCTCCCCTGGTTGATCATTCTGAGTAGATGTCTCAGTTTGATCCCTTTCAATGAGTTGGGGAACCTGCTCTTTTGCAGGATTTTCTTCCGCATATTGAATTGCTGCTAAGTCGAAATGGAGTTCATTTACCATTTCATCAACCACTTGTGGCTGTTGTGGTTGTGGTTGTTGTGGTTGTGGTTGTCTGGAAGCAGAAGAATGAACAGTTGATGGCACTTCCAGATTTTTAAGTGTGGCATTGTGATCAGCATCTGCCAACACTAAGTCACCACTCATCAGGGCTTCTTGAAGTTGTTCAAACGAAACTTTTCCTGATGTCGGGTTTGCACCAACAACCTTTGCTATAGGTGCTTGTTCAGCAACCTGTGGTGTGGGTTCTTCTTCAGATACCTCAACACCAGTTACTATTTCAGTAACCTTAGCCCTTTTTGATTTTTCTAGGAGTTGAGAGATGACTAGTTCATCATCTTCATCGTCAGAGCTCTCATCAACATTAGAAACTGATTGGTCCATAATTCCTGCGGTTTCTGCAGATAGGGCTTGGTATCTTTTACTACTGTTGGCAGCATTTATGAGTTCATCAGCAAGGCTTTCTGTAATAGTCTTCACATTTCTGAAAGCACTTTTTCTTGCTGAGTCTACTTGTTCAGTAGTTGATACCTCTTTTGCAGCATTGATGAGTTCATCTGCATTTATGAGTTCATCGGCAATGACTGCAGATATCTGGGAATCGACAGCCTCTAAGGTTGTGCCTTCTGATTTGCCAGCAGGCTTCTTTCTTGAAGTTCTGGGCTTTTTGGTGGCAACTTTTCCCTCAGATACCTCTTCATTCTTTCGCTTCTTGGAACCATTCTGAGATCCAGCAACCTTTTTCATCATGTTCGTATACTCATATTTGTAGAGCAGGTTACTGTTAGCTATATCAGCCTTCTCTCTAAGCTCGATGCCAAGCTTTTCCAGCAAGTAGCATATCTTTAGACCATAGTTTACCGTGGCCTTTGGCTCAGCAAGTCTCTTAGCGATTTTAGGCTCAAAGCCTTGAATCTTCTTCACAAACTTCATAAAGGCGTACTTTCCCCAGTTAAAAGGGTTTTCCAGCCTTTTGTCTTGTTGATTCAACAAGAACATCATTATCCAACGTTCTTGGCTTATCTGGTCAGCACCTCCTTGTAGACCATCAAAGCATCTGTGAAGAATGCAAGCCAATACATCCCAGTGAACCATCAGGTGTCTGGTTCTTATGTCAGCAAGCTTGAACTCAGTGGGTGTATCTGATTTTTCAAGATCACACACATCACTGTACAGCTGTTTTACACCTTCAAGGAGATCTTCATCCTTGGTGTTTATTTCAAAATCCTTTCCAAGATTTTGAAGATCAAACAACTTGCAGAAAGTTGTTAAGTCCAGAAGGATTTCCTTTCCTTGATCGAGGTTTTATAGACACTATTGCAAAGGTTTTCTAAACGCAGGATATAATCCTGGAATTATTGTAGAATTCTAACACATCTAGTGAAGATATTCCACTAGGAAGGGCAGATAGAAAACCCTTGATTTGTGCCTTTTCAAGCATGTCAAGAATCAGTTTTCTATCGGCTTGGTTCTCAACTGCAGCCGTGAGGTATTCCTCAATCATGGCACCACCCCAAATCATCCGGTGATTTGAAGTCCAATGATCGGGATTGAAATCTCCTACCAATCGGTTGTTCACAATAACTAACTCTGGTGCTTGCTTTTCAGCAGTACCAGTAGAAGATTGGGATTTCTGTGTGGTTGAACGCTTAGGAGCCATCTCTTTAAATAGTGTAATAATTTCGGTGTTTGAAAGAGATTTGGTTTAGGGATTAGTAATTCTTTGCAGAAAAACTAATTGAGATTTCCAGAAGTTGAAGAAATTTGCAGAGAATCAAGAGAGTGATTTTGCTATTCTTGTGTAAGTCGGAATTTTGGATTAGGCGAAAGTGATTTCTTTTGCCAAAATCCTATATATATAGCAACAGAATCTCAACAGACATATACATACAAATTGATTTTGTGTGTAAGTATCTGTGAATTGCGGGCAGGCGTGAGCAAAAGCTTGTTCGGCATTAAATGCATAGTGGGCCCCGCTTAATTCCAATACCACCATTTTCTCGAGAATTAATCTCGCCAGATAAATCAATCGCTTAATTCATCAAAGGTCACCATTGCTTTTCAAAGAATGATCACAATCAACAAATGTAATTGTGCCCATTTAATGAACTTTGGCTAGTAGCCATCTGAATCACGTTTCTGTATGACCAAGAACATTGTTTGCATCTGAGTCTATCTCATACTTAGGATTTGTCCAAGTTTTACACAAAGATAGAAATAATGCAGGTTTCAAGAGAGTAGTTGACTGCAGACAGTTGTACTATTCTCTTTTGTGTTCCCCTTAAGTGAGTGATCTAGATATTTGAATACCTGTTTCAGAAATCTTTAAACAACCATTTTACCCTTTAGCCTTTGGTTTCTGGGTACTTATTCCAGATTCTCCCTTTCTGGATACTCGTTCCAGATTTCTCTTCTCTGGATACCCGTTCCAGATTTCTCTTCTCTGGATACCCGTTCCAGATTTCTCTTTCAGTTCATTTGTAGCTCCATTAGTCCAAGACTGTGTCTTAAGGCTAAGAATCTACTTTCTTGTAGTGGCTTAGTGAAGATATCTGCAAGTTGGTCTTCAGTGCCAATCTTGAGTATCTCTATATTGCCTTTTTCAACATGATCTCTGATGAAGTGGTGTCTAACATCAATGTGCTTTGTTCTGGCATGAAACTTAGGATTCTGTGTGATTGCAATAGCACTTGTGTTGTCATAGAAAATAGGAGTTTTCTCTTCATTGAGTCAATAGTCTTTGAGTTGTTGTTGAATCCACAAAATTTGTGTTGCACAACAACCAGCAGCAATATATTTAGCCTCTGTGGTAGAAGTTGCAATTGAGTTTTGCTTCTTGCTAAACCATGAGATAAGTCTAGCTCCCAGAAACTGACAAGTTCCTGAGGTACTTTTCCTATCAAGCATTGATCCAGCATAATCAGCATCTGAGTAACCAGCTAAACTCAATCCACTTTCTTTAGGATACCACAAAACTATATCTACTGTACCTTTTACATACCTTAATATTTTCATAGCAATGTTGTAGTGTGACTGCATTGGATTTGTCTGAAATCTAGCACACACTCCAAATGCATATTGAATATCAGGTCTACTTGCAGTAAGGTAAAGTAGTGAACCTATCAATTTCCTATACTTATGTTCTTCAACACTCTTGTCTGATTCAGTATAGGTCATCTTGGTTCCTATGCTCATGGGTATCTTAGCATTCTTTTCAGAAGGCTTAAGATTGAACTTTGTGAGCATGTCGTTTGCATACTTTGTTTGACTAATGAATATTCCATCATTGAGTTGCTTGACTTGCAATCCTAGGAAATAGTTCAATTCTCCCATCATGCTCATCTCAAACTTGCTTTTCATGAGATTTGCAAAGTCATCACAAAGTTGCTTGTCCTTAGATCCAAATATAATGTCATCAACATATACTTGAACTAAGAGTAGTTTCCCATCATGATTTAAAGTGAATAAAGTTTTATCAACTTCACCTTTCTTGAAACCACTTTCCAGAAGGTATTTGGACAAAGTGTCATACCATGCTCTTGGAGCTTGTTTCAGCCCATACAGAGCTTTCTGTAACTTATAGACCATTCTACTTTCTGCGGAAACTTCAAAGCCAGGTGGTTGCTCAACATAGACTTCCTCAGCAAGTTCACCATTCAGGAATGCACTCTTGACATCCATCTGGTAAACTTTAAAATCTTTATGAGCTGCAAAGGCCAGAAAGAGTCTTATTGCATCCAATCTGGCAACTGGTGCATATGACTCATCAAAATCTAGACCTTCAGTCTGGGTGAAACCCTTGGCAACCAATCTTGTTTTGTTTCTGGTTATTTCACCAGACTCTTTCATTTTGTTTCTGAAAACCCACTTTGTTCCAATCACAAATATTCCTTCTACAAATGGAACTAGTTTCCAGACTTTGTTTCTCTCAAATTGATCTAACTCTTCCTGCATTGCTGAGATCCAGTCTTGGTCTCTTAATGCTTCTTCTATTGTTTTAGGTTCAATATTTGAGATGAAACATCCAAAGAGAGAATTAGCATTTTCATCTATTGCTCTCCTAGTCCTAACACCTTGATTAATTGGTCCAATTACATCTTTTGCAGGATGATCTTTAATCCATCTCATCATAGGTTTAGTGCTAGTAGGATCAATATCCAAGTGATTTGAATGTGAATCACTAAGATTATGATTTGATACTTTTTCAGTATCTAAGACATTTTGCACCTCAGAAGAGTGGTTAATGTCTGACACTTGCTCAGTGTGTGAGCTTTCTGGAACATGTCTTTCAGAGAGATCATTACCAGAGTTAGCTTTCTGATGAACATTTTCAGTTTCCATTTCTGGAAGTCTCATAGGAAATTCTTCATCATGTCTGAGAGTCATCTGGTTGTTACTAGGCATTTCATGCTTTTCTTCGTCAGAGTCATCCTCACTTTCCTTAATGATGTTTTTCCTTTTTGAGAGTTCTTTTTTCAGAATCCTTTACCATTAGTTCTTTGAACCTTTCTGAAAGTTCATCAGTAAGAGGTGTTTTCTTGCTTCCTTCATAGAGTACAACATGAACTATTCTTCAATCTTCTTTGTTCTTTTGTTGTAAACTCTGTAAGCTTTGCTATTCATAGAATAACCAAGAAATACACCTTCATCTGCCTTCGGTTGAAATGTTCTCAGATACTCTTTTCCATTGTTAAGAATAAAACATCTACAACCAAACACTTTCAGATGTTTAATATTAGGGGGTCTACCAACCAAGATGTCATAAGGTATCTTGTCATGTTGTTTGTTTATCAAACATCTGTTCTGAGAGTAGCAGGCTGTGTTTACAGCTTCAACCCAATAAACTTCACTTATTTCAGTGTTAGCTAGCATTGTCCTTGCTACTTCTTTAAGGGTTCTATTTTTCCTTTCTGCACCACCATTTTGTTGTGGTGTTCTCACAGAGGAAAGTTGGTGTTGCATACCTTTGCAAGTACAAAACTCCTTTATGTACTGGTTGACAAACTCAGTACCATGGTCTGTTCTGATTGCAGATACCTTATCATTTTTCATGACTTCAAGCTTGTTCAGCAAGTTTGGTATCTCCACCCTAGCATCAGATTTGTGCTTTAGAAAGACAACCCAAGTGAATCTTGAGAAGTCATCTACAACAACTAGACCATACTTCTTTCCTGCATAACTAGTTACAGATGATTCAAAAAAGGTCCATATGTAACAGTTGCAGTGTCTAACACTAGAGTGTCTGGTTTTGGACTTGAAAGAGATCTTGGATTGTTTCCCCATCTGACAGGCAGAACAGATACCATCCTTTCTGAAAGATGTTTTGGGAAGGCCAACCACTAACTCTTTCTTGGCAAGTTTGTTCAGAGTTTTGAAATTCAAGTGACTCATTCTTTTGTGCCATAACCAGTGCTCTTCTGTGTGACCTGATTGACTCACCATGAGACATTCTTCAGTTGTAGCAGAAGCCCAATCGGCAACATAAAGACTACCTTTCCGCCGAGCAACCAAGACTGTCTGCTTTGACTCATTATCAATTATTTTTTAGTACTTTGCTTTGAATTTCACAGTGAAACCTTTGTTTGCAAACTAGCTCATGCTAAATAGATTGTATTTCAAATCTTTAACATGTAATACGTCAGTGATTGTTAATGATCCCAATTTGACGTTGCCAAATCCCAGAGAGGGATTTAATTCTCCTCCAGCAAATCTGATGTCTGGTCCTGTGTTGCAAGCTTTGTAATTGACCAGATTTGCTTTGTCTCCTGTCATGTGCTTTCCGCATCCACTATCAAATAGCCATTGTTCTTTAGTCTAAGAGGCGTTCTGCACACAACAGGAAACAGGGGATTAGGTTCTCATAATAATACTGGAACCGTCTAGACTAAAGAATCTTCCGGTAGGAATCCATTTCTGAATGAATTTCTTTGGAACATTCTTATGTCTGACAGGAACATAAAGATGAATTCTAGTTGAATGATTAATATCATTATTAAGAACTATTTTCTTCCTTAGTGCGTTCCTTGGTGCTCCATTTGGTGCTTTCAGATACCTGTCAGGTTTCTAAGTCTGCTTTTTAGCAAACTTAGCTTTCCTTGCCACATTTCTTCTAGCCCTGGCATTCAGATTTTCAGTGGCTTGACTCATCTTCCACTTCTGATAATTGTTGTGAGCAATTCTAGCTTTTAGCCATCGTTCTTGCTCTTGTTTGTATTCATGAGCAAGTTGTTTTCCGATGTCTTTATAGCCAATACCATTCCGAGCACCTGATGCCATCTGAGATCTTTTCTCAGCAGCTTTGCTGGTCTCTGGTTTGTCTATTTTCTTTCCAGAAAACGTGACATAGGAGAATTTGCCAGCACCTGCAATTCTTCCTTTTTGAGAGACATAACACTGTGGGTGTTTACACTTTTCAGTGTCATGTTTCTTTTCAGAGACATGCCCAACAGTTTTCCTTTTGACTTGTTTTTCCCACAAAGGTTTAGTCGCAACTGCCTTTCCTTTGTCAACAATCTTTGTTCTCTGACCGATACTATAAATTGTTTGGGAACCACCTTGCTGAGCACTGACAAATGTTCTTCTTTCCTCGGCTTATTCAAAGTGGTAGAACTTTCTGTCTGTGTATTCAGCCCAAGTCCTTTCTTTTCTGAAGAATCTCTTAAATAAGATTGTACTTCAGTAAGAGTGTCACTAGCTTTGGCATAAGATTGAAAAGATAATTCTTTCCTTTTGAGTTCCTTATTCTCAGAAAGAAGATCTCCATACTTCTTTTGAAGATTAGCCATTGCTTCTTTATGTGACTTTTTTCTCGATATATCGAGCTGAGAAATGCATTTTCAAAGATCCTTTTCTTTATATCTTCTCTAATTGAGAGTTTTCCTTTACAAGAAAATTCTTTTCTTCTTCAAGGTTTTCGGTTCTAGCTCGGATCATTAGAAATTCTCTTTCGTAGATATCAAGTTCTTTTCTGAGATTTTCCAGATCTTTTATTTCTTCTTCATCACTTTCATAAGTGTAACATGAAGTATGTGTTACCTCATCAGCCATAAGACATATTTCAATGTTGGAGATGTCTGGACCATCGATCTCAGCAACTCCACACAATTCATTCTTCTTACAGCCGAAGTCGATTATATCGTGAGTGACTCCACATAATTCTGGTGATGGTAAGGTTGAGTCATTTGAATCGTCATCTTCAGAATCTGTCTCAATGTCTAGAGCATCCAGTTGAGTTTGGATTTTCTTTCTTTCTTCAGTTAGTAATGCCTTCTGGCTTCTTTTGAAGATTCCTCTATCTTTCTTGTCACCTGTCTTCAGTTTATTGAAGGCAGGACAATCTTTCTTGAAGTGACCAGGTTTCTGACAATAGAAACAGATATCGTTTCCAATTTCTACTTCCTCAGTACTTGATGCTTTCTGAGCTGGCTTGTTCAGCGAGCTTTGCATATTTTTGTACTGTGATAGTTTGAGCCTAGATGCTTTTTCAGCTTCTCTTTGGCTTTTCTTCTCTCAATTTCTTGACTGACATATTGGCCCATTTACTTTACAGCAAGCGCATCCTCAGTCTCTTCCTTGCTTTTCTTCTTTTCAGAAGTTCCTTGAGTAATTAGAGCAACATTCTGCAACTTTTCAGTTGTTTGTTCTCTTTGAGTTGTTTCATAATCAATAGTGGCAAGGTGAGAGAAAAGTTCCACTGGAGTGATATTTGGCATTCCTTGGTTGAAATAGAAGAATTTAGTGTGCTCCCAGTTGTGATTAAGACTTCTGACAATAGTCTTAATCTTTTCTGATTGGGAATATCTGTTGCTTTCACCAAGTGTAGCCATATCGCTCATGAGAGTGGTAAATCTGAAATCAAGTTCTTCCAGAGTTTCAGTGGGGCCTTGTTTGAAATTTTGGAATTTCAATTTGAGAACTTCGAACTTGTTTTCCTTGGTTTTCTCAGTACCGGCACAGATTTCTTCAATCAGTTGCCAGGCAACTTTCGCCGTTTTAGCTCCCCACAGTTTACATTGTATGTGCTCAGGTGTCGATCTGATGATGATATTACGAGCTTGACCATCCAGACGATTTCTCTTGGCATCTTCCGATGTCCAGAGTTCTCTGGGCTTTGGCTCGTAAATAACTTGACTAGTAGGTCTCCCACTAGTTGATGCATCTGTATGTGAAGACCCATCGCTTTGATCTCTGTCTCTACCATTAGAAACCTCTATGACTTGCTTGAGTTGTTGAATGACTATTGGGCCATTCTTTATCACGTCGATCATTTCGTCACTTATGGCTTTTAGGTGGAGCATCATGTTATTTTTCCATTTCTCGTAGTTCTCTGGTTTGAGAACGGGTGCATCACTCAGAGACATACCTGCACACTTAACACACAAATTATATAGTCCTCAGAAAGGAACAAAGTTCCTTTACCTATCTAAGGATCTAGATTCAGTGCAGAAGGCTTGTGAACCACCCGCTCTGATACCACTTGTTGGTCCAGATAACGGCAAAGTAAAAGACTAGGGGGGGTGAATAGTCTTTTAAAACTTTTGTCGATAAACACAGTTTCTCAGATATCTATGAAGATATCTGATACTTAAATTCAGAGCGCGGAAGACTTAAGATAGATAAGTGCAGAAACAATAAGTGTGTGTGTGCTTTGCTGAAATGTAAATACAGAAAGGTAAAATGCACAGCAAGTATAGTGGTATCTGGAGGTGGCGTAATCCTCCAACTAATCCACTTTGGTCTTCCAAAGACCTAGAATTCACTAGAACAGATAATTGAGTTCACCTTACAATAATCCTATTCTAAGATTCCTAAACAAATGGTTCCCAACCAAATGTTCCCCCTGAGTTGTTCCCCGGCTTTCACAGCCAAGTACTTCCTGTACTCAGAAACCTTTTTGAGCTGTTCCTTAGCTTCCCAAGCTAAGTACTTCCTATGCTCAGTAACCTTGGAGTTATTCCTTAGTTTCCCAAATCAAGTACTTCCTCTACTCCGATAACCTTGGAGTTATTCCCTGATTTTTCAAACTAAGTACTTCCTGTACTCCACGCCAGTTATGGTGTTGGTTTTGGTTTGTTTGTCAGATGAGCTTCTTTATTAACTTATTCAGTTATTCAGATAGCTCTGTGAATCAAGTATACTTAATACACTTTTCAATGTATGGTATCTTGTTCTTTTTACTGACCCAAGTCTATGATAATTGTTCGAGAGAATGTATCTCAGATACTTGATATTTTGATTCAACTCTTTCACAAATGGCAGTGCTTGTTTAGGATCAGGACACTTAGAACTTTAGTGCTACTTAGAATCAAGAGCTTTGGTCGCAACAGAAAGCTTGAAGGTAAGTAGTGTGCTTGAGAGAGTAAGATATGTTCTTAGGTTGTTCTGTGTTCTTTAGGTGTCTCTTCAGGCAGTCTAAGTGTTGATATTTATAGATGAATTTGAGTGCCGTTTGAATAGTATCCGTTAAGCTTAAATCAAATTCAAACTATCGATATCTGTGTATAGTACTGTAGCAGGTTTGTCTTCTTCTTCAGAAGCTACCGTTTTGTTCAGACATCTCTGTCCGCGCATTTAATGCATTGTACTATACTTTGTCCTGTAGTGCCAACGGAACTATGCATTGTATCAGAGATCTTTATAATCAGATTTCTCTGAAGCTTTGCACGCACGTCCTTTCCCACAACTTCATATACCAATTTATTGAAACAACTTTGTTGCAATATATATTTCTTTTTAAGAAACATAGTTTAAGTCCAAGGTATCTGAATGCAGATATCTGAGGGCACTTTCCTTGTTTTCAGAAACCTTTCAGTTCTCAATATCTCTTGTAACACAGTTTATTTAAAACCATTTGTGTCTTCAAGATATCTGGACATAGGTAACTGAAAAACCATTTCAGTAATCTTGTGCAGTCTTCAAATCTTCAAAGTCGTTAAACTTGTTCTGCTGGATGTCTTCTTCTTGGTCTTCTCCTCATAAAATAAAAATTACATTTTGAGACCTAACATCCTATACAAGATTAGCTAGATATGTCATAAGGTTGCTGATCAAAATCTAAACAGATATTCTTAACAAATTTCTCACAAAATTTCTAACACTATTTTTAAATTTCCATTAATTCATTTTATCTTATTTAATAAATTTATATTTTATTTTAATGAATAAAATGATTTATTTAAATAATACTATTCAAGATTGGTGTCTATGGATTCGTCTTGTCACGGCGAATTCAAATATATGTTCAAAATATATTTTGGATTTTTGTAAATAAATTTATATGAGATTTAATAAAACTTATATATATAGTCTATCTGCCAAAATTAACAATGAAATATATACTGGCTAAAATACAACTAATTCCACAAAATTCCACGTTGGATTGAATGAATCTGGTGAGATTTAGACCATTGTGCTTTACATAATATATATATATATATATATATATATATATATATATATATATATATATATATATATATATATATATATATATATATATATATAGAGGGATGTTCAAAAATATTTTTCGGGGTTTGTAGATAAGTTTATATTAGATTTAATAAAAATTATATATGCAGTCAATATACCAAAAATAAACATATTGGTTGAAAATGCAACTAATTCCAGAAAATTCCACGTGGATTGAATTAATTTAATAAATGCTTTATTTTTAAAATTGTATTATTTCATTTTATCTCATTTAATAAATGTATATTTTACTTTAATTAATAAAACAATTTATTTAGTTAATATAGTATTCAAGATTGGTGTATATGTATTCGTCCCTTCACGACGAATTCAAATATATGTTCAAAATATTTTAAAATTTTTTAGATAAAGTTATATGAGATTTAATAAAAATTATACATACAGTCAACATACCAAAAATAACAGCGAAATATATAATGCCTAAAATACAACTAATTCCACAAAATTCCACGTAGGACTGAATTAATATAGCGGAGTTTAGACCATTGATATATGGATGGATGGGCCAATGCGCGGATATTTGGTTGCGGTTTTGATAATCTGATCTAAAAACGGGTCACCGAATTAATATAACGAATAAATCTTCTGAGAGACGGACAAACATTACAGTTATATTCAAAAACATTAAAAGTTTTACTAATAACATCAATGATATATATATATACATAAAAATGATATAAAATGTTTACTAATAAAAGATTACTTGTATTATCTAATGTGTGTGTGTATATATATATATATATATATATATATATATATATATATATATATATATATATATATATATATATATAAGAACATCGATCCGTCTCTCACTAAACACGTCTTTTCCAGGACTTTGTGTAATATAAATACCATATTTCCCTTTTTTCCTTTCATTTCCTTTCTTCTCTCTCTTCCCCCTCTCTCTTCTGACTCTCTCTCCGGCGATTTATTCGTCGTACGGTCACCAATCTTAAATTTGATTGCATATTTGAGTAGCACATGACCCGATCTACCTTTCTAACGTTTCGTTTTCTCATTATGTTGACTTTTGAAAATGTGTTGGCCGGAATTCAAAGCTTTTCCGGTTTGTCTATTCCGGAGAATCTCTGACTACTCAACACACATGTCATTACCTTATCGTTTTCTCGATTTTCAGGTTTCTTCTCTCGATTCTTCAGGTTTTTTCGTTTTTCGTTTGGTTTTGGTAATTTTAGTGATTTCGCGAAACTATATATTTTGTGTGTAATTGTTAATATTTTAACTTTAATTGCGGATGTTTGGCTAGTAATTGTTGATGTTTGTGTATTTTCTCTATTTTCAGTTAGTTTTTTCTTTGCTTTTGTTGCGTTTGTTGGTAGATCTTCATTGTAGTGTTCGATTTTGTTTAAGTTTTCATGTAAATGTTGTATGTTTAGTTGTAAATAGATGATGTTGTGGTTTCGTTACTTTATGATTAGACTTTTTGTAGTATTGTTTTTAAATTGCCTATGTTTATGTATGAATTGTGCATGTTTATGTGTAAATAGTTTATATTTGATTACATAAACATATTGTGTTCCAGATCTTTGATTTCTAGTGCTTATTGGCTAAGTTTGCATATATTCATACTGGAATTGCTTATGTTTAACGGTAAATTGGTTATGTTTTATGTTTCATATGTTGAAATTCTTATTGATTAGTTTTTTTTATATAAATTGTGCATATTTAGATGTTAATTATTGATGTTTGTGGTTTCATTCCTTTCTTGTATATAGTTTTTATAGTTTTGTAAAACTGAATGTATGTATAAATAGTCTATGTTTATACTACAATTGTTGATATTTAAAGGTAAATAGATGATATTTTAATATTGGCTTTTTTGTTTCATGTCTTGAAATTCATATTTATTTATGTTTTTATGTAAATTATGTTTGTCTAGCCGTAAATTGTTGATGTTTGTAGTTTTTTTAGAGATTATGTATTTGTAAAACTGTTATGTTTTCAATGTGAATTAAGCATATTTATATTGTGTTAGATATTTTGTTAAAAATATCTGTTTAGATTTTGTTCAGCAACATGATGACTTATCTTAGTCTCAGAAAGGTGATTAGTACTCTTGGTTCACTTGAACATTGTAAAAGAGGAAACCCACTAAGTATGATAGTCTAGCTAATCTTGTATAGGATGTTAGGTCTCGAAATGTAATTTTTATTTTATGAAGAGAAGACCAAGAAGAAGACATCCAAGCAGAAAGCTCAACAACAATTGAAGACTTGAAGAAAACTGCACAAGATTACTGAATCTGTTATTCAGATATCTTAGCCAGATATCTTGTAGACACGAACAGTTTCAAACAAACTGTGTCACAAGAGATATCTGAGAAATAAGATACATATCTGAAAACAATGAAAGTGTCCACAGATATCTATTCTTAGATACTTTGAGCTTTAACCACGTTTCTGAAAGAGAAATATATATTGCAAACAAAGTTGTTTCAATAAAATACAAGTGGTATCTGAAAAATGAAGATAAGGACGTGCAAAGAATCAGATAACACTAGTCTCTGATAAAAAGCATAGTTCCGTTGACACTACAGGACAAATAGTATAGTACAATGCATTTAATGCACGGACAGAGATGTCTGAATAAAAGCAACGGCAGCTTTTGAGAAGAAGACAAACTCACATAAGATTATACACAGATATCGATAGTTTGAATTTGAGCCTAACGGATACTATTCAAACGGCACTCAAATTCATCTATAGATATCAACACTTAGACAGCTTGAGAGACACACACAACTCAGAACACAAGACCTTGAACTGCATACGATATCTGATTATCTTACTCTCTCTCCAAGCAACTTACTTATTATCAAAGCATTCTGTTGCGATTAAAGCTTATGATCTTGAGTAAACACTGAAGTTCTAAGTGTCCTGATCCTAAACAAGCAAAGCTATCTGTGAAGGAGTTGAATCAAAAGATCAACTATCTGAGATTCATTCTCTTGAACAGATATCATAAGACTTGGGTCAGTAAAATCGAACAAGATACCATACGCTGTAAAGTGTATTAAGTAACTTAGTTCACAGAGCTATCTGATTAACTGAAAAGTTATTAGACGCTCATCTGACAACTCAAACCAAAACCAACACCATAATCAAGGCGGAGTAGTGAAGTACTTAGTTTGAAAATCGTGAATAACTCCAAGGTTACCGGAGTATAGGAAGTACTTGATTTGGGAAACTAAGGAATAACTCCAAGGTTATTGAGTATATGAAGTACTTAGCTTGGGAAGCTAGGGAATAACTCAAAGGTTTCTGAGTACAGGAAGTACTAGGCTGAAAAAGCCGGGGAACAACTCAGGGGGAACATTTGGTTGGGAACCAATTGTTTAAGAATCTTAGAATAGGATTATTGTAAGGAAATCTCAATTATCTGTTCTAGTGAATTCTAGGTCTCTGATAGACCGAAGTGGATTAGTTGGAGGATTACGCCACCTCCAGATACCACTATACTTGCTGTGTCATTTACGTTTCTATATTTATACTTCAGCAACACACACACACACTTATTAACTGTTTATGCACTTATCTTTATTAAGTCTTCCGCACTCTGATTCTAAGTATCAGATATCTATTCAGATATCTGAGAAATATTTGTTATCGACAAAAGTTTTAAAAGACTATTCACCCCTCCCCCCCCCCCCTCTAGTCTTTTACTTTGCCGTTATCTGGACCAACAAGTGGTATCAGTGCAGGAGGTTCACCACCTTTCTCCAACCTAGATCCCCAGATAGGTGAAGGAACTTTGTCCACTTTTGAGGACTATTTAATTTGTGTGTTAAGTGTGCGTATGTCTCGAGTGATGCACCGCTTCTCAAACCAGAACTATGAGAAATGGAAGAATAACATGATGCTCCACCTTGAAGCCATAAGTGACGAGATGATCAAGTAATAAAGAATGGCCCAATAGTCATTCAACAACTTAAGCAAGTCATGGAGGTTTCAGTGGAAGAGACAGAGATCAAAGCGAAGGATCTTCACAAATGACATGCGCCAACTAGTGGAAGATCTCGTCAAGTTATTTACGAACCAAAGCTCAGAGAACTCGACATCGGAAGATGCCAAGAGGAATCGCTTGGATGGTCAAGCTCGTAACATCATCATCATATCGACACTGAGCACACAAGGTAAATCGGGTGCTAAATGGCGAAGTTGCCCGCAACCGATTGAAGAAATCTGCGTTTAATCGAAAACCAAGGAAAACAAGTTCGAAGTTCTAAAGTTGAAATTTCAAAATTTCAAACAAGGTCCCACAAACTCTGGAAGAACTTGATTTCAGATTTACCTCATGAGTGATATGGCAGCACTTGGGAAAGCAATAGATACTCTCACCGAGAAGATTAAGACTATTGTCGTAAGTCTTAACCACAACCGGAGCATACTAAATTCTTTTATTTTAACCAAGGTATGCCAAATATCACTCCAGTGGAACTTTTCTCTCATCTTGCTACTGTTGACTATGAGACAACTCAGAGAGAACAAACAACTGAAAAGTTGCAGAATGTTGCTCTAGTTACTCAAGGAACTTCTGAAAAGAAGAAAAGCAAGGAAGAGACTGAGGATGCTCTTGCTGCAAAGCAAATGAGTAAATTTGTCAGTCGAGAAATTGAGAGAAGAAAAGCCAAAGAGAAGTCAAAAGCATCTAGCTCAAACTATCACCAAGATAAAATATGCAAAGCTCGCAGAACAAGCCAGCTCAGAAAGCATCATGTACTGAGGAAGCAGAAATTGGAAACGATATCTGTTTCTATTGTCAGAAACCTGGCCACTTCAAGAAGGGTTGTCCTGCCCTCAACAAACTAAGGACAGGCGACAAGAAAGATAGAAGAATGTTCAGAAGAAGCCAGAAAGCTTTGTTAACTGAAGAAAGAAAGAAAATCCAAATTCAACTGGATGCTCTAGACGTTGAGACAGAATCTGAAGATGACAATTCAGATGATTCAACCCTACCATCACCAAAATTATGTGGTGTTACTCATGATATAATCGACTTCGGCCTCAAGAAGAATGAAATGTGTGGAGTTGCTGAAATTGACGGACCATACATCTCCAACATAGAAAATTGTCTTATGGCTGATGAGGTAACACATACTTCTTGCTACACTTATGAAAGTGATGAAGAGGAAATAAAAAATCTAGAAAATCTCAGGGAAGAACTTGACATCTATGAAAGAGAATTTCTAATGATCCGAGCTAGAGCCGAAAACCTTGAAGAAGAAAAGAATTCTCTTGAAAAGGAAAATTCTCAATTAGTTAAAGAATCTGAGAGAAAGGATGCTGAAAATGCATTTCTCAAAGCTCAGATATTTGAGACTGAAAAGTCACATGAAGAAGCAATGGCTGAGTTACAAAAGAATTATGAAAATCTTCTTTCTGAAAACAAGGAACTCAAGAAGAAAGAACTATCTTTTCAATCTTATGCCAAAGCTAGTGACACTCATCAAGTACAATCTTACTTAAGAGATCCTTGAAAAGAACGGACTTCAATGAATACGCATGATTGTTCTATCACTCAATAAGAGTAAGGAGAAAAGAACATTTGTAAGTACTCAAAGAAGACGGTTCCCATGCAATCTATAGTATCGGTGAAAAGACAAAGATTGTTGACAAAGGAAAGGCGCTATGACTACACCTTTGTGGGAAAAACAAGTCAAAAACAAAACTGCTGGTACGTCGAAGAAACACAAAGACCGAAAAGTGTAAACACCCACAAGGTATGTCTCTCAAAAGGTAGAATTGCAGAGCCGCAAATTCTCCCATGTCACTTTTTCCGAAAGAAATCGATCAACCAGAGACTAGCAAAGCCGAGAAAAGATCTCGATAGCTTCAAGTGCTCAAACGGCATCGCTACAAAGGCATCGGAAAACAACTTGCTCATGAATACAAGGTGAGCAAGAACGATGGTCGAAAGCTAGAATTGCTCAAAGCAATTATCGAAGGAAGTTAAATCAAGCCATCAAAATCAATGCCGTGGCTAGAAGAAATCGCAAGGAAGGCTAAGTTTGTCGAAAGCAAACTCGTAAACCCGATGTATCCGAAAGCATCGAGCACCTAGGAACACACCAAGGAAGAAAATAATTCTTACTAATGATAACTTTCAGTCGAAATGAATTCCTCCTTACGTTCCTATCAGACAAAAGCATATTTCAAAGAAATTCATTCAAAAATGGATTCCTACTGGAAGAACTTTTGATTCTGATGGTTCCATAAAAGATATGAGAACCTAATCTCCTGTTTCCTGTTGTGTGCAGAATGCTTCCTGGACTAAAGCACAATGGCTATTTGATAGTGGATGCGAAAGCACATGACAGAGACAAAGCAACTGTTGATTACAAAGCTTGCAAAACAGACCGATATCGATTTGTCGAGGAGAATTAAATCCTCTCGGATTTGCAACGCCAAATTGGGAACTTTAACAATCACCGACGTATTACATGTTAAGGATTTGAAATACAATCTATTTAGCATGAGCCGCTTATGCATAAGGGCTTTACTATAAAATTCAAAGCTAACATCGCAAACTAATTGACAATGAGTCAAAGGCAGTCTTAGTTGGTCGGCGGAAAGGCGCCTTTTATGTCCGATTGGGCATCTCGCCACAATCAAGAATGTCTCATGGTGAGTCAACTGTCACACGTAAGAGCACCGTTATGGCACAAAAGAATGAGTCACTTGAATTTCAAAACTCAATAGACTTGCCAAGAAAGAGTTAGTGGTTGACCTTCCCAAAACATCTTTCGTAAAGGATGGTATATGTTCCGTCACGATGGGGAAACAATCTAAGATCTCTTTCAAGTCCAAAATCGACACTTTGTGTTAGACCAACGCAACTTTTACACATGGATCTATTTGAATCATCTCAGAATTAGTTATGCAGAAAGAAGTATGGTCCGTTGTTGTAGATGACTTCAAGATTCACTGGGTTGTCTTCAAACACAACTGATGCCGTGGTGGAGATACCAAACTCATTGAAAAAGCTTGAAGTCATGAAAATGACAAGGTATCGCAATCGTAATGCACCATGGTACTAAGTTTGTCAACCAAGACATAAGGGAGTTTTGTACCGCAAAGGTATACAACACCAACTTTCCTCTCAGAAGAACACCTCAACAAAATGGTGTTGCGAAAGGAAAACAGAACCTTAAAGAAGCGCAAGGACAATGCTAATGACATCGAGATAAGTGAAATTTATTGGGTTGAAGTTGTAAACACAACTGCTACACTCGTAATGTATGCTTGATAAACAAACACCATGACAGGACCCCCTATGAAATCTTGGTTGGTAGACCCCCTAATATCAAACATCTGAGAGTATTTGGTTGTAGATGTTTTGTTCAAAACAATGGGAAAGATTATCTGAGAACATTTCAACCAAAGGCAGATGAAGGTGTTTTTCTTGGCTATTCCACAAACAGCAAAGCTTACAGAGTTTACAACAGAAGAACAAAGAAAATTGAAGAATCAGTTCATGTTGTATTCTATGAAGGAAGTAAGAAAACACCTCCTATTGATGAATTCTCAGAAAAGTTCAAAGAACTATTATTGAGGGATCCTAAAGAAGAATCCTCAGAAAGGAAAAACATCATTATGGAAAGTGAGGATGACTCTGACGTAGAAAAGCTTGAAAAGCCCAGTAACAACAAGATGACTCACAAACATGATGAGGAATTTCCTATGAGTTTTCCGTAAATGGAACAAAGCATCGAGAACCTTCATCATGAAAAGGTATCGAAAATAAGAATGTCGAAATGCATGTCTCGATATCTCTAACATCGAAAAGTGTCGATATCCATGACATTTCCTATATGTCGATATCTCGACATCGAAAAAGTATCAAATCAAAATCTTAGTGATTCACATTCAGATCACTTGATATTGATCCTACTAGCACTAAACCTATGATGAAATGGATCAAAGATCATCCTACAAAGGATATAATCGACCAATTAATCGTGGTGTTAGGACTAGGAGAGCAATAGAAAAATGCTAACTCTCTTTGGATGTTTTATCTCGAACATTGAACCTAAAATATAGAAGAAGCATTAGGAGACCAAGATGGATCTCCAATGCAAGAAGAGTTGGATCAATTTGAGAGAAACAAAGTCCGAAACTAGTTCCATTTATAGAAGGAATATCGTGATTGGAACTAAATGGGTTTTCGTAAACAAGATGAATGAATCGTGAAATAACCGTAAACAAAGCAAGATTGGTTGCCAAGGATTTACTGCATCAAGGCTTAGATTTTGACGAGTCATATGCACTAGTTGCCGATTGATGCAATAAGACTCTTTCTAGCCTTGCGTTTCATAAAGATTTCAAAGTTTATCGATGGATGTCAAAAGTGCATTCCTAAACGTGAACTTGCAAAAGAAGTTTATGTTGAGCAACCACCGGCTTTGAAGTTTCCTCGTAAAGTAGAATGGTCTATAAACCATGTAAAGCTCAGATGGATCAAACAGCTCCAAGAGCATGGTATGACACTTTGGCCAAGTACCTTCCGGAAAGTGGTTTCAAGAAAGGTGAAGTTGATAAAACTTTATTTACCTTAAATCATGATGGGAAACTACTCTTAGTTCAAGTATATGTTGATGACATCATATTTGGATCTAAGGACAAGCAACTTTGTAATGACTTTGCAAATCTCATGAAAAGCAAGTTTGAGATGAGCATGATGGGAGAAATGAATTATTTCATAGGATTGCAAGTCACAACTCAATGATGGAATATTCATTAGTCAAACAAAGTATGCAAAAGACATGCTCACAAATTCAATCTTAAGCCTTCAAAAGAATGCTAAGATACCTATGAGCATTGGAACCAAAATGACCTATACCAATCGCATAAGAGTGTTGAAGAACATAAGTATAGGAAATTGATAGTTCACTACTTTACCTCACGCAAGTAGACCGATATTCAATATGCCGTTGAGTATGTGCTAGATTTCGCACAAATCCAATGCAAACACACTACAACATTGCTATGAAAATATTAAGGTATGTGAAGGGTACAGTAGATGTAGGATTGTGGTATCCTAAAGAAAGTGGATTGAGTTTAGCTGGGTACTCAGATGTTGATTATGCTGGATCATTGCTTGATAGGAAAAACACCTCAGGAACTTGTCAGTTTCTGGGCACTAGACTTATCTCATGGTTTAGCAAGAAGCAAAACTCAATTGCGACTTCTACCACAGAGGCTGAATATATTGTCACCGTTGTTGTGCAACACAAATTCGTGGATACAACAACAACTTAAAGACTATGGACTCGATGAGAAGAAAACTCCCATTTTCGTGACAACACAAGTGCTATTGGATTACACGTAATCCTAAATTTCATGCCAGAACAAAGCACATTGATGTTAGACATCACTTCATCAGAGACCATGTTGAAAAAGGCAATATAGAGATACTCAAGATTGGCACTGAAGACCAACTTGCAGATATCTTCACTAAGCCACTACAAGAAAGTAGATTCTTAGCCTTAAGACATAGTCTTGGACTAATGGAACTACCAATGAACTGAAAGAGTTCAGGAATCTGGAACGGGCAACCAGAGAAGAGGTATCTGGAATGGGCATCCAGAGAAGAGATATCTGGAACGGGCATCCAGAGAAGAGGTATCTGGAACGGATATCCAGAAAAGAGAACTGAACGGTATCCGTAAGTCAAAAGGCTAAAGAGCAAAAGATAGCTTAAGATCTCCGAGACGGAACTCGATATCCGAATCATTCTATAAACGGGAACACAAAAGAGAATAGTATAACTATCTGCAATAACTACTCTCTTGAAACTCGCATTATTTCTATCTTGATGAAAAACTTGGAAAAATCCTAAGTATAAGATGATTCGATATAACAAAGGTCCTTGCTCATACAGAATTGTGATTCAGATAGCAAGTCGCCAAAACTCATTAAATGGGCACAATTACACTTGCTAATTGTGATCATTGCTGAAGATACAATGGTGACCCTCGATGAAGTTAAGCGATTGATCTGTACGGTGGAAATTAATTCACAGTAAATAGTGGATCTGAAATTCGATAAGGCCCACTAAGCATTTAATGTCAACTAGCTTTTGCTAACGCGCTTGCAAATCATGTATACGCATACACAAAATCAATTTGTATGTATTTGTCTGTTGGGATTCAACTGCTATATATAGGATTTTGGCAAATGAAATCACTTTTGCCTAATCCGAAATTTCATCTTGCACAAAAATAGCAAATTCTCTCTTGATTCTCTGCAAACCCTCTACAATCTATGCAAATCAGATTAAGTTTTTCTGAAAAGAATCACTGAATCACATCTCTTTCAAACACCAATTTCAAATTCCCTACACTATATAAAGAGATGGCCTCCAAGAACACTTCATACGTAATCCTAATCCTCCACCGGTATCATTGAAAAGCAAGCACCAGAGTTGGTTATTGTTAACAATCGATCGGTAGGAGTTTTTAATCGATCATTGGACTTCAAGTCACGTAATGATTTGGGGTGGTGCCATGGTTAAGGAATACCTCACCGCCGCAATAGAAAACCAAACCGATGTAAAATTGATTCTCGACATGCTTGAAAAGGCACAAATCAAGGGTTTCTATCCGCCTACCAAGTGGAATTTCATCACCGATGTGTTGAATTTTACAACAACTCTGTGATTATTTCGTGTTCAAGGCACCAAATAGTGTCTATCAAAACCTCACCCAAGGAAAGGAAATCCTTCCGACTTAACAACTTTCAGAAGTTGTTTGAGGTTCAAAATCTTGGAAAGGATTTTGAAATAAACACCAAGGATGATGAACTCCTTGAAGGTGTTAAAGAACTTTACAGTGACGTGTGTGATCTTGAAAAATCAGATACACCCACTGAGTTCAAGCTTGTCGACATCCCAACCGTACATCCGCTGTTCACCGGGATGTACCGCTTGCATTCTTCATGATGCTTTGATGGTCTACAAGGAGGTGTCACCAGATAAGCCAAGAACGATGGATCATGATGTTCTTGCTGAATCAACAAGACAAAAGGCTGGAAAACCCTTTTAACTGGGGAAAGTACGCCTTCATGAAATTTGTGAAGAAGATTCAAGGCTTCGAGCCTAAGATTGTTAAAGGACTAGCTGAGCCAAAGGCCATGAGGTTATGGTCTCAAGATATGCTACTTGTCGGAAAAGCTTGGCATCGAGCTCAGAGAGACTTCAAATAGCCAACAAGAATTTACTCTCTACAAGTATGAGTATACAAATCGATGAAAAAGGTTACCGGGTCTCGTAAAGGTCCTAAGAAGAGAAAATCAAAAGATATCTCAAGAAAAGGTTTATACCAAGAAGCCTGTAACTTCAAGAAAGAAGTCACCGGCAAATCAGAAGACACACCCAAAGAGGTTATCAATTCTCAGATATCTGCAGACATTGCCGATGAACTGATAATGGCAGATGAACTCATCAATGCTGCAAAAGAGTTATCAACTACTGAACAAGTAGACTTAGCAAGAGAAAGTGCTTTCAGAAATGTTGCGACTAATGCAGAAAGCCTTGCTGATGAACTCATAAATGCTGCCAAGAGTGGTGAAGAGCACCAAGCCCCATCTGCAGAAACCGCAGGAGTAATGGACCAATCAGTTCCCAATGCTGATGAGAGCTCTGACGATGAAGATGATGAACTAGTCATCTCTCAAGTCCTAGAAAGAACAAAGAGGGCTAAGGTTACTGAAAAAGTAACTGGTGATAAGGTATCTGAAGAAGAACCTACACCACAGGTTGCTGAACCTATAGCAAAGGTTGTTGGTGCAAACACAACATCAGGGAATGACTCTTTTGCACAACTTCACAAAGCCCTGATGAGTGGTATTTTAGTGCTGACAGATGCTGATGGAAATGCCACATTTAAAAATCTGGAAGAACATTCTACTGATCAATCTTCCGCCTGCATAAACACAATGCACAAACACAACAACCACAATAGCCACAAGTGGTTGATGAAATGGTAAATGAACTCCATTTTGAATTACCAAAGAATACAAGATGTCAAGAAAATCAGAATCGAAAGGTGTTCCCCAACTCAATGAGAGGGATCAAACGAGACATCTACTCGTAATGATCAATCAGGGAGGCAACCGAGTTGCATACTCAGAAAGGTGTGAAGTACCGTAAACTTCAAACAAAGAAATCAGATCGGGACAAGACGACCAATGTATAGAAAGGTCACAAGTTCCAGACCAATCACCTTAAATCGCTTAGTAAATGACCTGGTTTAACTCTTCCTTGTGAAAAATTTTATACTTATAAATCTTGTTACATTATAAGAATTTCTTTGTTACAGTCGAAAGAAAACGTAAACAAGAGGAAGTCGAGAAGCTTACCTCGACATCGAAAAAGAGGTTTCTTCAACCTCAACTCTTGAGAAATCGAGCTCGCGCTACTGTAAATGATTCTTAAAGAGAACTAACTTTTCAATAAAAATGTTTGTATGCTCGTTCATGATAAATGTTTCTAACAGGCTCCAACTGAGATGGAAGAAGATAAGGCAGAAATGCCTGAGACAAACCCAGAAACCAACAAGGTTTCTGAAGAACACATCACTGAGCCTTCAAACTTGAAGGTATATGACAATCAAGTGACAAGTATTCTTCATCCTGGGTCATCTTTTATCTCTTCTAATATTCAATACTTTCTACGTACAGCTATTTCGTAAGTAGAAATGCAAGGATAAAGTTACTTCCTCTCAAGATCAATGGAAATTGATGAAGCCCTAAGGCTACATCACTGAAAGAACACCGTAAACCGACAAGTTTCTGAGAAAAATGAATCTGAGCTTCCTGTTGAGGAAGTAAGTAGCTCAAATCAGAATTCATTAAAAGCATATTTATGCATAGGTTCTTTCAAACTATTTCCTAAGTATTGTATTTTTCTCAGATTCAAGAAAGAAAGGTTGATGAGGACCAGACTTCCAAGTCTCTACCTCACAACAAGATATCTGAGACACCAATTGTCTCAGTAGAACAAGTATCTGAGCCTGATGTTCTTACTCAGGTAACTCAGAAACTAAACTACACTTCTACTCAGATATCTACAAAAGTTTTGAAACTCACTCAAAACTCTTTCTTTCAGGCTCAAACAGATGCAAAGCAGTTTCCCATTGAAGAAACAAGGGACCTACTTCACTTCTTCAAAGCTCATATTTTTTCATAATACTAGATACTAGAGAGAAAATGAAAGTAAGAAAAGATGTAAGTTTTTGCCCCCGGGTAGAAAAAGTTCCATAGTATGCATACAAATTTCAAGACTTTCATATAGAAGATTGTTTCTTCAACCACCTCGGATCTCTAGTGGACCTCTCGATAGGATTCGAACTCAGATGAAGTTATATTCTCTTTTTATTTTATAAAAATACCCGGATTTCTGCTTAAGTTATCGAGTTTCTAATAAAAAAACTAGTTAGCGGAAAGGAAAATCATTAGGTATGCTGTTGTACTAGAGTTCCAAATGAAGAAATAAGAAAAATGAAGAAATAAGAAAAGGGAAGGGCCTTTCGAACAAAATGGTTCAGTCAATTTGCATTATTCTGAATAATCCTAAGCCGCCCCTTAAATCATCCAAAATCTCAGGTGTCCTCTTCACTATGTCTTGCATCTCAGATTTCTTCATTGGAGGAGGCATGTTATTGAGAATCACTGATCAACCAACCAGACGAGCACGAGCTCTTGACCTGGAAACATATGTCCAAGCAATGTTCCCTAATGTAACAATATACGCCATACTCTACTACACAAGGACTTTTCCAGAGAAGTAGTGCATAGTTTGATACATGCCTTTGAACAGGCAGATGGTCAGACAAGAATACAGATGGCATTCAAGCCAGTCCTGCCCCAGACTCTGCAATTCATACCTTATGAACAAGAAGAAGTTAATGGGCAGAAGATCACTATCCCGGAAGTGATCAATCTTGTATCTGAAGATGATGAGGAGGAAGAAATGAATGAAAATTACTTTGATGAACCTCCAACTGACCATCACCAAAAGGATGATAATGACAAAAAGGATGATGATGATGCCTCGCACTGTGGACCGGAGGAATTTCACAGAGAAACAATGCCTCAACTGCTGAAAAGCAAACTGAGAAGACTTCACAGAAATCTCCGTCTTCATCACCTCAAAAATCTACTCATCCATCTTCTAACCAAGTACTGAACAAGTAGTTGAGCTTTCTGAAGAAACCAATCAGAAAATCTTAAACACTCAAACCATATCTGCTCAACTCGCATAACCGTTGAAGAAGAACAATACCCATCTTCAATCGAAGATCAAATAGCTAAATCCAGAGATAAGATTGATCAACTACAAGATCTATACTTAGAAGAAATGATTGCTTACTCCGAGGTTAAAGAGCTACGGATGTCAGGCAAGAGATCACCAAAGAACTCGACATCAAGAAGTATCAAGTCAAGCATGATGCTAAGGTCGCATCATCTTGAAAGAAGTACCATCCTCTTCCCGTAAAGGAAAGAAACCAATCTCCGAGATGGTTCTTTGGACTCGATACGATCGATGAAAATGTCCAAGAGGATGAAGATCACTGGGCTAATCACTCAGATGATGAAGAAGACAAGACTTTGTCAGAGCACCGCCATGAACATTTAGCGGTTTCTCACTTAAAAAGAAAGTTGATTGCTCCTACAATCTTCAACAACGCCAAACGCCCACTCCATGAATACATGAGCAGTATCAATCGCTACTCGAATAAGGAGATGTCTTCACGTAACAAGGAAGTAATCACCCCTCTCGAATGAGAAAATTCACCGAGCTCATCACCAGAGAACTACTAGCATGATCATTGCTCGAAAGATCTGGGAATGATAAGGGACGATGATGTCTTTAATGAGAAAGCTTCAAGAGGCAAGTTACATCGCCGAAAAGCAGATGCCATTCTAGCCCATCAAGTGAGCTCACGATAAGGACAATGGACTTATCAAGCAATATCGAGCTCAAAGTCGAACTTCAAGTTGGTCACCGCCTACAACTATTTACAAGGGCATTTTTCTCTCTCGATTCCTTTATGAGACTAAGTCACCCAACAATGACTAAGGGGAAAGAAAGTACAACTGGACCTCAAAGTCGGGGAATGGGAAGAAGGAGATGAAATCAAGAAGAAACTGAGTGTGTGGCTCGAAAGGAAGAAGAAAACTTCCACTACCACTCGTAATCAATGAACCTCCTCAAGCCAAGCTTCCAGAGACCCATCAAGGAACCAAATGGTAACAAGGGCCATGGCACGTAAACCTCCAAGGAGTACCAAGGCTCCAAGGAGAAGACAAGTCGAGGATTGATGAATCTTCCAAGAAGAAGAAGAAGAAGAAGGTCAAATCAAGTCCTGTGGCAATGAAGAAGGTCGCAAAGATCTCACAAGAATTGATCTTGATGATGATGAAGAGACTGATGAAGATGAAGCTCCTCTTCACAGAAAAAGGAAAATTGAAAGCCTAACTGAGCCCATAGCTGCAAAGCCCCTAGCAGCTAAAACACCATCTGGAAATACCAAGTCTATCCAGGGTGGTGGTTCTTCAAGCAATAAAGAGAATTCAAGACAGAAAAGGAACAGACTGAGAGCTGAGCAAAGACAAAGTCAACTTCCACTCAGGCCAGAATAAGCCAAAATTGAGTATGTGAAGTATGACAATGATTCCTCTGTCTACAGGTGCATCAATCAGAAAAATGGCTATTGGATTCTGGAACTTAAGCATCTATTGGTAAATTCAAGATTTCCAGAACCAATCCTTAAACAACTTATGGCATGGAGAAAGAATAAACCTACCTTGATCAACACCAATCACATCAAAGCATGGTTGGATTTTGAAGTTGTCAAGAGAACTGAAGCCATGAAGAAGGACCTCTCTGATGATTGTCCATATGGAAAGCCAGATGATGTGCACAAAATTCTGAATATCACAGGAACAAGCACAAGACCAAGACTCGTTGTGGAACCCTATGAGTCGTTCTATCTGACAGAAGATCAATACAAGGGTGACATCGACATCCAAGATTATCTACTAATACTTCAAGCTTTAGATATCGTAATAGAGCATGCCCGAAGTGGGGAAAGTACCCATGGTCAAGCATTTTGCCAAGAAAAATCCTACCAAAACCTACAAAGAGGTCTGGATTTGCCAGACACGTAAATGCTTTTAACTCTCCTCTATGACTATTCTGATGACATCAAAAGGTTTAGAGATAGGAAATTTGCAGACTGATCCATAGAACCACTGTTGAAGACTTGAAGATTGAAGACTTGAAGACTAGTCTATTAGGATGTTTACTTGGAGCTTGGTTACTCCTGTTGTCCTAACTTACTATGTAGTTTTTGTATTTTTGCTGACTGAGCTTAACTGTATCATGTGTTAAAAGTTATCTGTAATCTTTAGTCATGATTTATCCAAGAACTTACTCTATAGTATTCTATAAAAGATAACTTGTCAGCAAAGATCACACCTTGTGATTTGGTTGATGTCTACTTTCTGCACTTAATTATATGATTTGAAAGATCTTAAGAAATGATTAAGTAGTGGATTGTTTCCTCATCCAGATTTGTAATAGGGAAGATAGTCATCGTTGACTGATCAAAATGGGGGAAATTTGTTAGATATTTTGTTAAAAATATCTGTTTAGATTTTGTTCAGCAACATGATGACTTATCTTAGTCTCATAAAGGTGATTAGTACTCTTGGTTCACTTGAACATTGTAAAAGAGGAAACCCACTAAGTATGATAGTCTAGCTAATCTTGTATAGGATGTTAGGTCTCGAAATGTAATTTTTATTTTATGAAGAGAAGACCAAGAAGAAGACATCCAAGGTAAAGCTCAACAATTGAAGACTTGAAGAAATCGCACAAGATTATCGAATCATATTCAGATATCTTAGCCGATATCTTGTAGACACGAGCTTCAAAACAAATCGTCACAAGAGATATCTCGAGAAATAAGATACATATCAAAAACAATGAAAGTGTCCAGACATATCTATTCTCGATACTTTGAGCTTTAACCACGCTTCGAAGAGAAATATATATTGCAAACAAAGTTGTTTCAATAAAATACAAGTGGTATCTCAAAATGAAGATAAGGACGCAAAGAATCGATAACACTAGTCTCGATAAAAGCATAGTTCCGTTGACACTACAGGACAAATAGTATAGTACAATGCATTTAATGCACGGACAGAGATGTCTGTATAAAAGCAACGGCAGCTTCTGAGAAGAAGATAAAACCTGCTACAGTACTATGCACAGATATCGATAGTTTGAATTTGAGCCTAACGGATACTATTCAAACGGCACTCAAATTCATCTATAAATATCAACACTTAGACAAATTGAGAGACACACACAACTCGTAACACAAGACCTCGAATCGCATAATATATCGATTATCTTACTCTCTCTCAAGCAACTTACTTATTATCAAAGCATTCTGTCACTAAAGCTTATGATCTCGAGTAAACATCAAGTTCTAAGTGTCCCGATCCTAAACAAGCAAAGCTATCTCGTGAAGGAGTTGAATCAAAAGATCAACTATCCGAGATTCATTCTCTTGAACAGATATCATAAGACTCGTTAGTAAAATCAACAAGATACCATACAGAAAGTGTATTAAGTAACTTAGTTCACAGAGCTATCCGATTAATCAAAAGTTATTAGACGCTCATCCGACAACTCAAACCAAAACCAACACCATAATCAAGTGTATGTGAAGTACTTAGTTTGAAAAATCAGGGAATAACTCCAAGGTTACCGGAGTATAGGAAGTACTTGATTTGGGAAACTAAGGAATAACTCCAAGGTTATTGAGTATATGAAGTACTTAGCTTGGGAAGCTAGGGAATAACTCAAAGGTTTCTGAGTACAGGAAGTACTAGCCGAAAAGCCAGAACAACTCAGGGGGAACATTTGGTTGGGAACCAATTGTTTAAGAATCTTAGAATAGGATTATTGTAAGGAAATCTCAATTATCTGTTCTAGTGAATTCTAGGTCTTTGATAGACCGAAGTGGATTAGTTGGAGGATTACGCCACCTCCAGATACCACTATACTTGCTGTGTCATTTACGTTTCTATATTTATACTTCAGCAACACACACACACTTATTAACTATTTCTACACTTATCTTTATTAAGTCTTCGGCACTCTGATTCTAAGTATCAGATATCTATTCAGATATCTGAGAAATATTTGTTATCGACAAAAGTTTTAAAAGACTATTCACCCCCCCCCCCCCTAGTCTTTTACTTTGCCGTTATCTGGACCAACATATTGTAATTGTTGATATTGAATGTTAAATATGTGATGTTTGTTGGTGCTTTTTATTTCTAGGTGTTTAGGATTCCTTACCACTAATTACATATGTTTATATTGCAATTGTTGATGTTAAAAGTCCAATGGTTGATGTTTGTTGATTGTTGCATATACTAGGTTTTCGTAAAAATGGTAGCCGAATAAAGAAAACGATTGATGATAAAGATGGAGACGTGGATGGAGAAGTCGACGAACAAGTCAAGCGTGCAAAGATGATTATAATTTGGATATAGTGATTTTAATTTTTTTGTATTGTTTTATATGTAATGGCATTTATTGATTAATGAATTAAATTGATTTCTATGTTTATTTACAATTATTGTGTTTTTTTTTTTTTTTGATAAATAGGCAGTCATGAGTAATTTTATACTAAACATAGACAATTATATACCAAAATAGACAGTTTGATCTAAAGATCAATACGATTGGACACATGAAAGTGAGTGTATGTAAGGAAAAATGCGTCGAATCTTTACCAACCCGTAAAAAATCATGGTGTATAGTTTATGTAAATTGTTTATATTTATTATTACGCCGACTCAATATATCAACTCGCGAGACGTATTCAATTTTAATTCCTTTTTTTTTTTCCAATTTGAATAAAAAATTAGTCTGTAGCAATTAGACCATCTCTAATACTAGTTGGTAGGGGTGTACTCGGGCGGTTTATTTACCAAAATTATAACCGACCTTCCTATGAAAGGTATGCCAAATCACTAACCACAACGGGTGTGGTTTTCTCCAAATCCATGGCATTGACTATTTTATGCGGTTTTCAATACGTGGTCTTGGTTGAAAAATAAGAATGATATGTTGTCTTTTCTTCTTTCTTTTTTTTATAGAAAGATCATTCATTTAATCATAAAACAAATAGGCAGAGCCTAAATCCATAAATTACAAATCAGACAGAGTATATATAGGGCCACCATCAAGATCCTCAACTATATGTTGAGATAAATCATTAGCAGCAACATTCAGTAATCTAGGAACATAATGGAAAGTAACTGAAATAAAAAAAGACAGCAAGCACTTTAAATCATCAATAACAGGACCTGCCGCTGAGTAGAGTGGAAGAGAACTTTGTACTGCCGTAATAAACGATGCACAGTCACCTTCAAAAATTACACGAGAAAAACCAACATCTCTTGATAAAAGGACTGCATGTCGGGCTGCCATTGCTTTGCTTCAGCAACCTCTGGATCTCGTAAATTCGGTAGTTTCCTTTGTCGCCAGGCTAAAGTTTCTCCACTGAGAGATCGAGCAATAACTCCGATACCAGCATGATTCAGACTTTGTTTAACATAAGCATCAAAGTTGAGTTTAACTTGACTTATAGGCGGCGATTTAACAGTAATTTACGTGTTCCCCTGTGTTTGGAGATAAAGAATGCATATAATAATTGTGTTTCCAGCATTAAAAAAAAAAAAAAATGGTTACTGTTCATCCGGGAGTTCATCCGATGAACAGTACCAGACGAACAGAAAACGCAGAAGCTTGGCTTCCGGCAACCGTCCTCCACCGCACCTGCGTCCTTCGTCTAGCACCGCTTTATCGACCACACTTCTCTGGGACGGAATTGAGCAGTAGAATCTCAGAGCCCAAGAAGCTCGAAGACGCCATTAATGGCGACTGAAAAGCTTCGCGAGCTCTCAGTGTTCTTCAAAGCTCGAATCGTACCTGGTTCTTGTTGATGTATAAAGTAAACTCCAGATTCGATCTGGAATATAGGACGGATTTGGGTATTGGTCGAAGTTCGATTGTTTCGAACTTGGGTTCGAACTAGAACTTGGATTTGAACATGTTAAATCGATCAATTGATGTTTGTTAGACTACATTAATCAAGATTAGATGCTTCTTTGATATCTATGGACGCTTGAAAGGTGTTAGAAATCGATTTGTGGAATTTGGAATTTGTTTTCAAAGTACAGGGACTTGTTTGAGGTTTTTTGAAAACTCGAAGCCCTTGTGTTTGAGAAGATGATGGGGTTATTCGTAATTTTTAGAAAATTACAGGGACTGAAATTAACATTTGAAAAGTTTTGGGCAGTTGGTAAGAAACTGGAAAGTCCCAGGGACTTGGAATGAAATTTAACAAATTTGATAATTTACTGAAAGATACATTCACTTCAGTTTCTTATATCTGGGTACAAAAGATTCTGTTTATATCAATTGAATACAGTGGTTGCAGAAATTTTCAACTAGGTACAAAATTCTCCTGTTATTGCAATTGAGCGCAGAATTTTATAAAATTTAGAATTTGCCCCAGAAACTTTTAGAAAATTTATTTCAAAATTCTGGAAATTATAAAAGGCCCCAAAAGTTTTAGAAACTTTAAAATAGCTCATAAATTGTTTATGAAAATTTTAAAAGGGGATTAATTAATCTTTTGAAGATTGATTAATTGTTTAGAGACACCTTAAGGTTTTAGAAACTTAACAATGCATTCTTTATCTCGCATTTGATTATGTTATTGCACGTTTGATTGTCTACGTGAATTGCTTTACTTTAAAGTAGCAATAGAGTCCGCGTTTTGAATTCTTGGGTAGGCGGCGCCCATTATGTGTCGGATCGCGTTAATGCATGTATGAGTAGGCGGAGCTCATTACTTGGTAGTCCGCGTGTTGCATGGCGGGTAGGCCCATTACATGATAATTCTGGATCTTGGTCATACGAATAATTTAAATGTTCCCCAATTAAATTTAAGTCTCGGACTAGGTCTAAACGATATAATTGAGTGGTGTATTGATCCTTTTCGTTCGAGAGTATTTACACCCTAGTGTTTGCTCCGTTCTACGAGGCGAAATCCCATTCATAGATGCATGGCTAGCATCGCGTGATGGTTATGACTTACTTGGCTATGTCTTGTCGCCTAGCGCCGGAATAGTTTAAGGATCGCCGGTCAAACTTGGTTTGATCAACCAAGAGTTGCTTTGAGCAATTGGTTCGAGACCCACCGTTCAACTATTACAATGTTCATTCTAGTTGGGGTTGTAATAGTGGGAATGCGGATCTTGGCCACTATGACTGTATTTGATATAAGTTCGTGCTCTTCATATGGGGTCGTTGAGTATGTGAAAATAGTGGGAACTAAATATTACTGAAGTCCATGTATATTTAGTTATTGATTGTGATCATAGAATTTTAACTTAGTATTAATTCCTGTTTATATTTACTTCTCTATGTCCAGAAAAATGTCTAATTTATCCATCAAAAGCATCTTGGAGAAGCACATTCTGACTGGGCCGAACTTTCTGGATTGGATCCGGAATGTACGTTTGGTTCTCAGACAAGAAAAAGTTGAATATGTGTTGGACACGCCTATCCTGGTTAGACCAACCAATGTTGTTGAGCTTGCAAACCTTAATGAGGCTCATCTACAAAAGCATGTTGATGATACTTGTAATGTCCAGTCTGTGATGCTCGCTTCCATGAGCATGGAGCTGCAAAGGCAACATGAAAAGATGATGCCTTATGAGATGTCGATCATCTCAAGAGTCTCTTTGACTCGCCTAAGAGTCTCAAGTTTGACTTGCTAAGAAAGCTCTTACGATGCAAACTATGTGAAGGTGGAAATGTGTCGATCATGTTCTCAAAATGATTGTGTTAATTGAAAAATGGCAATCAGCATCAATTTTGAGAGCCATGTGTCACATTTTCATTCTCCAATACTCCGGATTCATACTCCACGCTCATTGTGAACTATAATATGAATGCCAAGGAGGTAACATTACTTGAGCTACAATAACATGTGAAAACTTATGGTCAGACCATAAGTAAATGGAAGAGGGATTGCGACAAAGCTAAGGCCGTTAGAGATCAGATGCATGGTGTATCTGGTTCCAACAAAGGTATATTTGTTGTTGAAATAAATATGTCTACAAGTAATTCTGACTGCTGGGTATTAGATACAGCATGTGGCTCACACATTTGCAATAATGTGGAGGGCCTAATTGACAGCAGGCCGGTTAGACCAGGGGAAATCGAACTACGCGTTGGAAATGGAGCAAGAGTTGCTGCCGAGCGTGTAGAGACTTATAAGTTAGACTTACCCACATGAATTACTTTGGAACTCAATAATTGTTATTTTGTTCCTTCAATCATTAGAAATATTATATCTATTCCGGTGTTAGACAACATTATGGGTTTTTCCTTTCATATTGCAAAAGGTAATTGTTACATTTTGCATAATGATATTAATCATGGAATTGCTCCTCTAATGAATGGTTTATATTTGCTTGATTGTAGACATAATATATTTCATATGCAAAACAAAAGGCCAAAATTAAGTAATGCTAAGAATCCTACCTACTTGTAGATCGTAGACTTGGTCACATCAATGAGACACGAATTGCACGATTAAATAAGTTAGACTATTTAACTTCATTTGATTTTGAATCATATGGAGACTGTGAATCATGTCTCAAAGGAAAGATGACCAATAAATCCCTCCTAGGAAAGGGAGTAAGAGCCGAGAAGGTACTTGAGTTAGTCCATACTGATGTATGTGGACCTTTTGCAACTCAAGCTAGGGGAGGTTTTTCATACTTCATAACTTTTACCGATTTACTTCTAGATTTGGACATGTGTATCTTATGAAGCATAAATCTGAAGCCTTTGAGAAGTTTAAGGAGTATAAGAATGAAGTAGAAAAACAACTCGAAGCAAGTATCAAAACTCTACGATCAGATCGAGGAGGAGAATACTTGAGCAAAGAGTTTATAGATTACTTAAAAGAAAATGGGATTCGATCTCAATGGACACCTCCTGGAACACCACAAATGAATGGAGTTTCAGAAAGAAGGAATCGAACTTTGTTAGACATGGTAAGGTCCATGATGATGAGCTTCTCGACTCTTCCAACATTCTTATGGGGATATGCGTTACAAAATTCAATTTACATTTTGAATCGTGTTCCATCAAAGTCAGTCGAAACGACACCATATGAGTTATGGCATGGTAAGAGGCTCTTTTTCACACATGCGGACCTGGGGTTGTCCGGCATATGTAAAGAAAATGCTCACTGGCAAGTTGGAATCGAAAAGTGAAAAGTGTTATTTCGTTGGTTATCCCAGGGAAACCAGAGGTTACTATTTCTATTCTCGCGATGAACACAAAATCATCGTTTCTAGGAATGCGACTTTTCTTGAAGACGACTATATCTTCAAGGAACAAAATCGCAATAGAATAGAACTTGAAGAAATTCAAGAACCAAAAAATAACATTGAGGTTGAAGAGTTGTCAAATGGAATTGACAACGATTCGGGGAGCAAGGGAGGTACGTGTCGGAAGATGTCACCGGTGGACATCTTACAGCCAGTGGGAGCGCAGCAGAAAATGCTCCGCGACCACAAGGTCCTCTAGCATCACCGGCAGGATCGGTTGTGGAAACTAACTTGCCGCCATCTCAAGAGCCAGTCTTGGACAACGCCCCTGAGATAGCTCCGAGTGTAGGACAGCCTGACACTCAAGAACCTCAACACGATTAGAATGAAGAACGAGAACAAACGCTAGTAGTTGTGCCACAGAGAAAGAGAAGGGGGCGGGTTATACCCGAACAAGTAGTCGCAGTTCGTAGGTCAGAAAGGGAAAGGATTGGACCAAAGGATAGGTTAAATCTACTCTTGGAGAATCATGAGGATGATGTCGTAGATTCACCTGATCTAGATGACCCTATGACCTACACCGAGGCAATGTTGGACACTGACTCGGAGAGGTGGCAAGAATCCATGAAATCTGAAATAGACTCAATGTATCATAATCAAGTTTGGAACTTGGTTGAATTGCCAGATGGGGTTAGACCCATTGGATGCAAATGGGTTTTCAAGAGGAAAACCGATGCCGACGGCAAGATACAAACCTACAAGGCTAGGTTAGTGGCAAAAGGCTATAATCAAAGACAGGGTATTGATTATGATGAAACCTTTTCGCCAGTTGCTAAAATCAAGTCTATACGGATTTTACTTGTTATAGCTGCATATCATGATTATGAGATTTGGCAAATGGATGTGAAAACCGC